>RJWH01000314.1:703308-938362 GCA_004363575.1 Solenodon paradoxus
AGAGAGAGAGAGAGAGAGAGAGAGAGAGAGAGAGGAGGAGAGGGGTGAGGAGAGAAAAAGGCCTAGTTTCTTGAGCAGACTTAAAAACAAAATTAAACTAAACAAAAAAAATTGACAATAAACGTTAAGACTCAGGCACCCACCAGCTGTGATTGTACCAACATTCTCTATTCTGAAGCTTTCTGGATAGACTGGTAATAAGACCCAGCTCTTATCTTCAGGAACTTGCTTTATTATTTGTATGACCTTGGGCTTTATCTCTCTAAACCTGTTTCTACATCAGAAAAAAAATGAGTGTAGGTATGTGGTAGCCATTTTTTTGTTGTTGTGTTATTACAGATTACCCATACATGGGTATTTTTTTCAGAATTCATACCAAGACTGTTTTTCTTGCCCAGTCTCAGAGGTCATGATGCAGTTAAGAACTTTGGCACGATTATGGGTGCTAAAGAAAGCTCTTTTCTTTCTTAGCTCTCAGGCAGTTAGAGGTTATGTAATATCTGTTGCCTTTTCACACACCACAGAGTCCAGTGAAATTCTCTTTATTTCTTTTACTCCCTCTAAATTTAACTATCCAATGTTATTTGGTATATTTTAGTTCAGAGGGCTCTGTAAAATAAAGATTAGATACCTGACTGCTTAGGCAACCTAAATAAAAGAAAATAGCATTAAGAATGATTGTTAAATAGATACTTTAAAATGTGTTTAGTTCTGAAGGTAGTCTTGAAGTGGTGACTAGTTGACTTTAGAATTTCAGGTACTTGCATTCTGCATTTAAATGAAAAATGTGATATAATAATAAATTTAGTGTCAACATAATATGCAAGCAATGAAACCTGAATGTGAATTGATACTGTAATTAAAATAACATTCTAACTTGAACCTTCTGGCATATAATTAAATTACTGATTTAAGACCTGCCGGGAAAAAGTGATAATAGTGAACGCATCAATCCTGCCAACAAGCCACAGACCTTCTGCTGTCTAATAAACTGAAGGGTAGCAATGGCCAGCACTCCTGCTGAAAGTGGTCTTTCCTTTCTTTCCAAAGACACAGGAAAATCTGAGCCCTCTAGTCTTCCATTTGATTCACATATGAGAATGCATAGAAAAGTGAACCAACAAAAAATAGTATGAAATGTTGAATTAAACAACATGATATATAAGCTCTTTTACAGCTCAATTAAAATATAGTGATAATCATTACATTAATTATTCTATTTTCCTTTATTATAGTGCATATGGGTCAAATTTTTAATGTGTTGCTTTTTAAAATTAAATTATGAATATTTTTGAAAGCTTGTTACATTAACATTGAGTGAAATGCCTTTTAAGGACTGGGCCTACCAGCTACCCCCTTTGCATTGTCCCCACCTACCATCACAAGACTGCCATGCCCCCTTCTTTTTCCCCTTCATGCTTCCTTCCTCTGTCCCGTAGCTAGAAAATGCCCTGTAACTAGTTAATTTCAAGAAGCATCTGTTGAATAACTAAAGAAACGAGCACACAGTCTGTCAACAGGGAACTTGGGTGTGCTTATGGTTATTCTTCTGCTTGTTTTGAAATGACTTCTTATGGAAAGCAGAGATTTCACTGCAAAAATAGATTCTTCTAATGATCTTAGGACATGTACTGTTAGGCATTTTTAAATTCACGTTTTTAAAATGAAAGAAAACCCATGATGTCATTGTGTTACCATAAATTTGACTAGAGAATTTGTGTTCATATTTTAAGTGCTCAGCAATATTAAAGAAGCTAAATGCAATATAACAAAATGGAAAAAGCAACCTGGAATGTCTCATTATTAAGCTTCAACAACAATTATGTCTTCTATGAATATAAATGTGAAGTGCAAAACATTAAAAGTAGGAGATTAAATTATAACATTTCTGTATTATATGCATGTACACATGCTTATATGTACACACAATTCTAGATTCTTAATGAAGATTAGTTACAGGAAGAAAAAGATAAAATAGCAAACATAGTGGAGATTCTCTCTGCATAGGGCGTTCTGACTTGTAAAGGACTGATGGAGAGAAGGTAAGAGATGGGACAAGATCATCCATGAGGCTCCTGCATACATTGTTTCTGTTACTCACAAGATGCTGCAGCAGTCAGAAATGATGGACATTCTGCTTTTTCATTTCTGCCTCTTCTGGTGATGAGGAGGATCACAAAGACTCATCATACACTTCCATCTGCACTGATCTTCAGCATTGTGTCCCTTTCAAACTTACCATGTGTATGTATCTTCTTTATATTTCTAATGCTGGCTGGGAAACAGGCTATGACACCTCAAATACAAATCTAGATCATTAAGGTCATTGGAAAAGTTACTGCCTCTCATTAATAATCCAAAAAGAAATATATCACAAGTTAGTTGTTGGTTTGCACATATTGCTTATACTTCTTTATAGAGATTTTATAGGACTAGCAAATTTAAAATGCTGTATACTTAAGAGAAAGTCATGGATTGGAATAATATTATTAAAATGTTCGATGCAACCCAAAGTAATAAATAGATTTGATGCAATTCCTATCAAAATGCCAATGGCATTCACAACAGAAATAGAAAAAGCAATCCTTAAATTCATATGGAACCACAAAAAGACTAGTCAAAGCAATCCTGAGAAAGAAGAACAAAACTGAAGGTATGATGCTCCCGATGTCAAAATATATTGCAAAGCTACAGTAATCCAAACAATATAAAAAAAGGCATCAAGATCAACGCGAGAGGTGGTCAAGAGAATGTCCTGGTAGGACATGTCAGATCTTCTCTCCACAGAACAACTAGAAATCACCTATTCTTCAGACACACACAGCATGGAAGGGCTGGCCTTGGGGCTGCAGATAGCAGCAGTGATCCCCACCACAAGGGGTAGGCAGAGGTGTTGGGATTCAGAGCTGCATCACAGATTCAGGACTCCCAACCTCAGGGAAAAAGGCAGCAGAGGGAATGGAACCACTGGAAGAACTGAGCCTCCCTGGAGTCACTGTGAGAATAGTAGGGAACCTGTCCACTGGGACCGGGGGAGCGGGGAGGGAGTCTAGCCCCAGGAAGATCAAAGAGTTTCTAATAAAAGAAACCCAAACAGACCTAATCCTGACACATTATCAGTGAAATATCAAAAATACAAGATAAAGAACCTTGAAAGTAGCCAGAGAAAAACAAGTCACATACAAAGGAATCCCCTTATGATTGTCAGCGAATTTCTCAACTCAAACTTTAGAGGCCGGAAGAGACTGGTATGATGTATTCAAAGTGCTAAAAGTATTTTCAACCTAGGATACTATACCCTGCAAGATTATCATTAGAACTGAAGGAATGATGAAAATCTTTTCCTATAAGTAAAAGTTAAAGGAATTTTTCATCACAAAACCAGCTCTACAGAAAATACTAAAGGATGCTCTATAATGTGTAAAGAAATACCACTTAATAAGACAGCAAATATAAAAAGTGGGGAGGAAGAGAGGAGAATAAAAATATGGACAATTAGAATGATTAAGACTAGCCTGCTTTCAAATATAACTAGGAAATAACCATAGAATTCCTAATGCTAACTTTAAGGTAACCCCAAAATACATCTCAGGGAAAAAGCAAAGAAGAGAAGAAGAAGGGAAGTCACTATTGACTAAGTGTTGTACAGCTGAACTCTAGAATTTATTATCTAGTCTAATGGAGATCTTGAACAGCAGCTGCCTGTTTCCTTGTCCTCCCCGGTCAGCAGCCATCATTCTTGTCTGCTTCTGAGTTAGACTTTTTTAAGAGCTACTTAATATAAATGAAATTCTGCAGTATTTGTCCTCTGTGGTGGACTTCGTTTAGCATAATGCTCTTTAGTTCATCCATGTTGTCCCAAATGACAGGATTTCCTTCTTTATGAAGGCCAAGTAAACATTCCATGGTATGTATATACATTTTCTTTATCCATTGAGCCACTGATGGAATTTAGGTTGTTTTCATATCTTCACTATAGTGAATAATGCTGCAGTGAGCAGGAGTGTGCAGATATCCCTTTTGATCTTTGGATATGCCCAGAAGTGGGATTGAGGTATGATTGCTTTGTTTTAAATTTTTTGAGGAACCTCTTTTACTGTTTTCCATATACTCCACCATTTTCATTCCCACTAACAGTGTCACAAGGTTTCCAGCTTCTCCACATCTTCCCCAATACTTGTTACCTTCTGTGTTTTGTTTTAATATATAATAGTCATTCTGATGATGTCAGATAATAGCCCATTAGGGTTTTGATTTACATTTCCCTGATGATTAGTAATATTGAGCGTCTTTTCATATGCCTGTTGGTCATGTTTATATTTTCTTTCGAGAAATAGCTACTTAGGTCCTTCCCCATTATAAAATCAGGTTATTTGGGTTTTTGTAGGACTTCTCTTTATATTTTGGATATTAGCCCTGATCAGTCATGCAATTTACAAATATTTTCTGCCATTCCATAGACCTTTATACTCTGTTGATCCCTGTACTGTGCCAGAAGCATTATTGTTAAGTGTATTTTCTTTTGTCTATTTTTTCTTTGTTGCTTTAAAATTTGGAAAGAGCTTTAGAAGTTGTTTTTTGTTTTTTGTTTTTGTTTTTTTTTTTACTATTAGTAGAACTTACTAGATGTCCTATTTAAATTTAAAAAAACAAACAAATATTTTATTTAGTTGTTCATCAACCAAGTTCATCTTGGTTGTTCCCCCAGCCCCAAGTCTCAAACCTGGGTCCTTGGGATGTATGTGGATTATGTCCAATGGCCTTATTCACTAGGACACCAGGGAGCACCAAGTGTCCTGTATTTTTTATAGAATAAGAAATAAACCAAAAAAAGGTGATGGAGCCCTCTGGACAATGGTAAAGAACACTTGGTGATTTGGTGGGGGGCAGGGTGTGTTGACATATATTCAAGGAATGGGGAACCTATACATATGAGGTTATTTTAATGTGTAGAATAATTATTACAATAATATATATATATATTAAACATTAATGTAGTTTAAAATTAGTTGGGGGGGCATTTGCAAGTTTGTTTTTCTCTTAGGAGGCCGTTAGTGGAGCTTATTAAGTGACTATTTCTTTTATATACTTAAAAATCAAGCAACTTAACACAGACAAGTCAGGTCATGGCTTGCCCTGGAGGCTCAGACATTAGTTTGTCGCTGTGGTCTAGTTCATGTAAAGCCTAAGGATCTGAGTTTGAAATATGGGACTGGGGAAAACAACTAAAATGAACAATTTATTAATCAAATAAATGTTTTTTCCTTCTCTCTCTTCTCTCCTTTCTTACCCTCATGCCTGCCTGCTTCCTTTCTAAAGAAAAAAAATATATAATAGGTTAGTCTTTGAAGTTAAGATGTAAGATTGCAACTTTTAAACATTTTAATAAAAGATGACTGGCTTTCTCTTTTACCAGAACCTATTCTGATTATTTCCAAGCCAAATTCCAATTTGACACCCCCTGGCAGACCATCTAACATGGTATTATTTATTTCCTGCATGTATGTCCAGCATACTGATTTAACTGCTTTAGAAATGGCATGTCCAAAATTTATCTCAAAGTAAAGAAACAGTTGAAATGTAGCTTCCAGCACAATAACAGCTAAGGGTATAAACCCATGAAAGAACAAAATTGTAAAAAGTCACTTTTACAAATTCTTAAAACTTTAGTTAAGTGTTCACACAGTAAACTTTAAGGATTGATTTGTCACACATTTGAGACATATTGGTACTTTAAAGACAGTGTTTTATAGAAATCTGTTTTTCCCTTCCAAATTTAACTGCACATTGAGTTATTCTACTCTACTTATTTTGTAAACTATTACAGATATATTTGTAATAATTCATATCTTCAGTTTTAGACCTTTGTTGATTAACAAATTATACTGTCCAACTCTATCTTATCTGTGATCTACTATGTCAAAATTCCTGAGAAGACGAAGAGTCTTAGGAGCTTATTTCAGTACATTTATTGTCATCATCAATCAACATTCATTATTTGTGTTTAAAAGTACATGACACGAAAATATCATTGCCTTCATCAAAGATCCCACAGGGCAGAGAGAAGACAGACAGACATGCATCTAGACAGAAAAGGAAGTAGAATCTAGGACTAGGAAGAGTTTTTGGTTTTTTGAGTGACAAGAATGCATGCAAATACTGATTTTTCTTAAATTCTTTTCTACAGTACTACTGGTATCTGAGAAACCACTACAAATTATTTTTCTAATAAAAACCATACCAAGAATAGTTTGTTTTGTTTGTTTTTTTACAATTTCTTACCCCTTCTTCCTAAATTAAGATTATTTTGGTTGCAAATATGTATGCTAGACAGGAAGGGGGAAATAGCCCAACAATGTTACTATAAAGTACTTCAAGTTCATATTTTCTATATTTTTATGTTCTTTTGAAAGAAAAATTAGAATTTGGTATGTGTGTGGTTTTTTTTAAGTGTTCTACAGACTTAAAAAGAATATTTATGTTTTTAATTCTTGGGAGCTAGAGGATTCTCACATGAGGAGATATTCTTCAGTCTCTTGTATGACAGACCATGTTTTGGCTCTCTGTGTGAATGAATTTGCCCACATCAAACTTAAAATGTCATCTTTACTTCTCTTTTTGTAGAACTCTTTTGTTTGGAACTCCAGCCCTTACTTGTTCCACACTCTGCTCACAAGCTCACATAGTGAGCTTTACAAGTTTTACAAAGAGAATGTCCATCTCTAAGAGGCATGCCAATTTACTTCGATGGTTGCCATTACAGCTGATTGTTTCACAACTGGATCACATCACTCAGTGTGTATTTTTAAAAATTCATTTGGAACCCATGATTGATATTTACCATGTGATGGAACAGTTGGGAGACTTTCTATTACAGTGTCAAAAAGTCCAATAAATGCTCCCCAAGGCAAAAGGGAATTTATTGACTCACATAGTAGGAAAAGTTTGATGTTAGTTGAAGATAACCTTTGACCTTAAGGCTTAAAATGTACCAGAATCCTGTATTATATCTCATCTTCACTTGCAGCCCTTCTCTGGTGACAAAATGGCTGACAGAGGCTTCTACTGTATATATTCTCTGATTCCAGTCAGGTGCAGAGAGAGACTCAACAGAGGGTCTAGACCTGGCAGGCACTTACCTAAATATCTGCCCATCTCTGACCCCGTAGTGCCAATTAAGAGAATGGAATGTGCTGATTGGCCTAAATCTAGGTTGAATATTCTCCTCTGGAACTGGGGATGAAGTCAGTTCCACACAATTTACAAGGACTGAGGACTGTTATCCAAAGATAAGACATTTATTCTGTGTAGCTAAAAAATAAGAGATGCCTACTACAACACTGAATGACAAATGACGTCACCAGTTGCTCTATACTAATGTACACCCAATTAAATGCAGCAGTGTTATAGCAATCTGCCGGGAAAGAGGTGCTCACAGGGAATTATAACAACAGAATGCCGAAGCAGTTCAGCCTATATAAGAAAAATTAAAAATTACTGATGAATTTAATTTTACATGTGTTGGAACTAAAGTCCAGAGAAATTGCAGGTTTAAACTCACATGAAAGATCAATTTTAGGAATAAGAATATAATCTGAACTTCTACATTTAGCCATGATGGAAAAACTAGATTTGTCTTCCCATCTTAAGCAACTAACAAACCAGAAAATGTATATAAACAACAAATGATAGTACAGGAATGACAGTACCTGAAAGAAGGAACACAATAAGATGAATCTGATGAGTGTTCTTGAAGCTGTGCTCTGCTGGAGTAGCAGTTAGGGCACTGCCTCTGCCAAGCATAGTCCACATATGTCCCAAGAACCCAGGTTTGTATCCCAGGGCTGGGGCAGGTGGGGGCAGGGGTAACCAAGATGACCAACTAAATAAAAATATTCCTTCCTCCTCTTTCTTCCTGCCTGCCTACTTACCTTCATTCCTGCCTTCCTTTAAAAAAAAAAAAAGCTTCTTGCTTACTGGCTGAAGGCAGTTTTAGGGCAATAACACAGAGGGGGAATGCAAAGACAGCCTAGTGATCTAGTCAAATTGAGATCCATAGATCAGAGTTTAGGGAGGCAAGGCTAAAATTTGTAGAGTAGAGTACCTGAGAAGACAGAGCTGTACACAGTTCTGGATTTGCAGAAGAGTTGTCTTGAGTCTTAGATCTTATCTACATATACACAAGAAGAAACTGTCCAAAAAATCCCACCAGAAAGCTACAGGCTGAATAATTATTGAAATTCACCCAAAGCTGAGAATAGTTTTGCCTACCAGTGGAAGTGGAAAGATATAATACATGATTTCCTTTAAAGTCCTCAAAGTATCCTTTTACTAGCATGACTAAATTAGCAGTAGACTAATGACTGCAATGGGGTAAGAAATGAAAGCCCTTTAAAGTGATTCAAATGGAACCTCTTAAGAAAAAAAATATCTGAAATGAAAAATACACTACATTGTATTAATGGCATATTAAGCATCACAAAAAAGATTAAGGAACCAGGAGGCATATCAATAAAAATATTCAAAATGAAGGACAGAAAAAATTAAAAACAAGCCAAAATACCTCCACAGAATCAGTGACCAATGGGGACAATATTAATTAATAGTTTAACCTAATTGTAATTGGTGTAAGAAGGAGCAGAGTTTGGTGAGAGCAGGAAACAGAATAATTATTTGAAGATTTCAAGGCTAAACTTTTTGTAAAAGTGATGAAACCCCACAGATCCAAGTAGTGAGGAAACACAAATAGAAAAAAATAGCACGAAAACAATGCCATGGCACATTTTAATAAAATTGCTACAAATCAACACTAAAGAAAAAATTCTAAGAGCAGCTAGAGACAAAGAAAACTGGGTTATAAGGAAGAACAGTTTCCTCCTTGTACCTCAGCCTGAGAGATAAAGTCAAATATCCTTCATATATGGTAACAAAATAGGACATCTCTAGGATATGGAAATTGAATGTGTTCAGTTTCTCTTGAATTTTATTTTTACCTTCCAGCTTTCTGATAGGTTTATAGTTTTATGTTTTTCTAGTATCTTAAAGGTCCATATTCACATACAGAAATGTCCCTTTTTTTTAAAGTTAATTTTACACTACTTTTTTTTAACATTTTTAATTAGAGTTTATTTCAGTGTAGTATCAATTTGTCAATAAAAGAAATTACTTTCCTTTGTCACTGAGAAACTTAGATATGTTGTAAAGTTTTTCCTAAAAGCAGCAGGGTGTCAGAGGAGGGGAAAACATTTATATACAGGTGAGCAAGGAACGACATCAAAATGTTCATCAGAAACTATTCAAGACAGTGGAGTGACATCTTCAAAGTACTAAACAACTACAAGAACCATGAGCCTAGAATTCTATATCCAGCAAAAATATCTTTGAAAAATGAAGAAAAAAGTTTTTTTATTTAAACAAAAGTTGAAATTGTCGTCAGGAGATCTATACTACAAGAATATTAAAGCTAGGTCTTTAGGCAGAAGGAAAATCATTTCAGATGGAAATTTAGAATCTTACAGAAGAATACTGTACAAGAAATTATAAACATGCAGATATGTATAAAAGATTTTTTTTAATTTTAGTGTATTAAAAGATAATTGACTTTTTAAAGCAAAAGTCAATATATTATGTAATTTTAATATATTGTGTAATTTTATAAGTAAAATATGTGACAGAAATTGCATAAAGTACAGGGTGGGAAAGGAGTAGAAGTATACTGTTAGGATTTTTACACTGTATGTAAAGTGATATAATATTTGAAGGCAGATAAGGTAAAGCGGTCCATTGCAGTTCTTAATGCAAACTCTTAAAAAATTGTAAACGAATAGTGGATACAAAATGAATTCATAAAAATGCATTTTATCAAAACATATGCAGAAAAGGGAGCAAAAAACAAATGGATATTATAGAAAATAAAAGACAGCAGATTTAAACCTAGCTACACTGATTAACTGGAAAAGACCCAAACACTCCATTAAAAGGCAGAGGTTGTCAGATGGATAGAAAGCAAGATCCACAAGAAACACACTCTAATATAAAGGCTCAGAGAAGAAAAAGATACACCATGCTAATATTAATGCAAAGAAAATAGGAGTGACTAAATTTATATTAAAGATCATAGTTTTCAGAACAAGGAATATTACTGGAAATAAAAAGGGTAAAATTCATCAGGAGGACATAATTTAAATTTTATATGTATCTAATAACAGATTTTCAAAATACATAAGCAATTAAAGAGTGAAGTAGACAAATTCGCAATTATCGATGGAGATTTGCACACTTGTCTCTCAGTGACAGGACAAATGGAAAATGAGGAAGGATATAGAAGACTTGAGCAGCAGCGTAAGTCAATTTGAAAAAAAACAGTGAAAATAAATGATCTGTTTCTAAAATGTGCCACTCAACAACAGCAGAATACACATGCTATTCAAGTGCACAAGGAAGATTCTCCCGCATAGACAATATTCTGGTCCATAACACAAGGGTAGATAAAAATAAAAAGATTTAAATAATGCAAAGCATATCTTCCTATCACACCAGAATTAAATTCAAAGTAACAAACATCAGAAAAATTCCCCAAATACTTAGAAATCAAATAACTTGCTACTAAATAGCTCATGGGTTAAAGAAGAAATCACAAGAAAATATTTTGAACTAAATGAAAGCAAAAATACAACGTCTCAAAATTTGTGGAGCGTGGTCATGAAATCTATGGCATTAAATGCTTATTTTGGAAAAGAAAACATAATTAATGTGTAAAGCTTTCACCGTAAGAGACTAGAAAAAGAAGTCCTAATTAAACCAAACAAGGTAGGAAATATTAAAATTGAGAGCAGACGTTAATGAAGTTAAAGGAAAACAATAGAGAACATCTGAATCTCTTTTATCAGAGCTTTAAAAATGTCTTAACAACATAGTTTAATAATTTCTTGTGCATGTTAGTCAAAGCTTTTCTCCGGTACTTCCATGCATAATGTAATGTGTGTTTACAGTAAAATTTAGGTGACACTTTTTAGAACCAAGCCAAAGAACTTGAAACCCAATTGTGTGGAAATGTTAATATTAGTACAAACTTGGCTTCAAGGAATTGTGGCTCACAAGATAATGTGGGTTTGTCTGAGCCTTTTTGTCTGTGTGTTCAGTTACCTCTCTATAATGTGGATATGGAAATTACCTGTTATTTGTCTGTGAATCGTTTGGTTGTTTTTATTAGACAACCAAGTTGATTGATTGTTTCCTACCATACCTGCATAATAACATTAGTGCTTGGTACCTTAAAGTATTGACTCACTGTGTTGAGTTTTTTACTGTTGATATTTGAATGCAGACTTATTCATCCAAGTAATGAAACTTGGGCTTTCAAAGTATAAGTGTTTTAGTTGGTGGCATTTGACATTTTTAAACTTTCACCGTGATTCAGTTTAGAGGTAAATTTTTCATTAGCCCTCTTATGAAAAGAAAAACATTAAAAATAAATGTAATTCTAAAACTTTTTTTCAAGTCTACACATTGAAATTAATAGGTTGCCTAATACTTTAAAATGGCAAGAGTCGGGGCACGCCCTGGTGGCCTAGCTGTCTAGTACTTCCCGGGAGCACCCACATACATTCCGAGGTCCCCAGTTCAAGACCTGGGACCAAGGGGAACAATCAATGTGAACAACTGAATAAAAATGAATAAGGTGCTTCTGCCTCTCTTCCTGCCTACTTGCCTTCGTTCCCACCTGCACTTTTCCTTTAAAAAAAGTTAAATGGCAAGCTTTTGAATTACTGGTTATATTTATTGTTGTATTATTTAACATGCAATGGTAACATGATAAAATAAATAAAAGAAATGCCTTGAGAACTTTGGCGTTTCACTACACTATTGCTGGGCTTCAAATTGATGGCTCCGTGCAAGGGGACACTCAGCACAGAGCAGAACACTGACACTAGACAAGTTATTTGTCTACATCACATTATTAGCTCAGGGGTCATTCTAGAGATATTTCTTCCTCAATGGGATAGTGTTGATTTGGTGGGTGGATATGTGAGGGGATAAGTAGATGACGATGAAAGCCATAAAGAAACTTAAACTCTGTTACTAGGCCCTAGGTAGAATTGTGGTGAATGGATTGTATCAGTGGAATTGATCATTGTTTTTTCTGTATATGTTTATTTAAGTGTTATTCTATACCCCGTCAATAAAAACTATTTTTAGAATTTTTCTCATGTGACAGCAGAACTAAATTATTGTATACCATAATAAATTGCCCTACTAGTAAAGTAAGACTGGTATTGTTATAATCTGACCTTATTATATCAGTCTATACCTGTAGTTATTTCTCATATTTAAGGGAACATCATTCATTTGTGGTATAGCCTATTACTTTACTAGTATGTCTTTGGCTTTATTATATGTCTCCTAGGCTTTTAAATTAACTCCCTCAATTCTGAACAGTTTTCTCATTCATCAAACATTAGATCATTAATTTTCTATTATTTTCATCTTTTAAAAAATGGTACATCTGGCTATGTTAAATCCTTGCGTGGTTACTCTGTGCCTCTCAGAGCAAACTCTCCCCCATGCGATGATCTGTAGCAGGCAGTTTGGAAGCTGTTGCCTCAGGGACTGGTTACAGTGACCTGGGTCTCCTTGCACAAAGATCCTCCCTATCTGTCTGCACTTGGCCAGTGTGTGCGCCCCTCCTCCAACTCCAGGAACCAGGTCACTGCCAGCTTTGCTTAAGTGCTTCAGCGACTGTTTGGTGCATTCCTCCTGCCTTTCCTGCAAAAGTAGTCATGACTCACATAATGTCAGCACTGGTGGCCTCATTGCACCCAAATCTCACTGTTAGAGATCCCCTCCTCCCCCTGTCCCCGAACATTTTAAGGCCTGGGGTAGGTTTGATGAGATTTAACTGAACAACAGAGAAGGAAGATATTGCCTGTATCTAGAGATACTCCTATTTGAGATACTCTTCCCTCTTTTTTTGTTGGTTGGTTTGTTTTGCAGGGACTCCCTGCACAGTTTCATGTATTTGTTGCTGATGATCATAACTGATGTTATACATGCTATTTTCATTACCTAATAACAGAAATACTTTAACTGAAGTGGTACTAAAATTCTAATTTACAAATCTTTTGGATCAAAAACTTTTGAGACCATTTTGGTGGGACTAAAATTGGTTACATAAAAGAGTCTATTCTGGTCGCCCTTAAGATTAAAAACAAAAAATTTTTTAAGGAAGAAAAAGCCTTTCTTGCCCAGCTGCCTGCCTCTCTACAGTCCTTTCATTTTGGCTTTGATCATCTGTTCTCTCCCAATACCACGTTGGAGAACTGACTCATTACAGCCGCCTAAATGAAATGCAGCAGCTGAAATGTCATTGCCACCTTCCCAAGCAAAATTTCATTCCCCTAATGTTCCCGTGGCCTCCAACATGGTTTGCATTTGCAGCAGGCTCTCCTGACTGCCTATTTCTACAGGCAGTGTTAGGGCTTGGAAGGAAAAAGGAAGATACACCAGATTTTCTTTATCTTCTCATAGCGTGGATTTCTTTTCCACTGTTTCTGTAACTGACATGCAAACTAGAGATGTGAATGTCAGAAACACGATGAGACAGAGGCCAGGGTTTTGGTCAGTATAAAAAAAGTAAGCCAAGTTACGAATGGCTCCTTTTCACTAAGGTCAGTGCCCAGGAGACAGTTGGCCTGGGCACACCGGCTCCTCAATAGTCTGTCCCCCTCCCTCTCTGTCCATTTCAGCCTGGTTCTGTCCAGTGTCTTCTGCGACTGACTTTATTGGGTCCTGTCTCCTAGGCCAGGGTAATGAAAAGCTACCTCCAATAGATTGGTCATAAAGTTCTCTTTTTCCACTTGCAAAAGAGATGACATTAAAACTAGTCGCAACGCCTGTTGTTCATGGAAGTGCAATTCATGCCATTGACTCTTGTCACCTTCATTTGTCATGATGTACCGAAAGCTTTGAGGACAATCTAGAAAAAATACCTGTTGTAGCACCAGGTTACTTGTCTAGGGACCATCCCTGACCTCACTAATGGCTAAAGGCTAAAGCTGATTGGCTGCTCATTATATCTTACCAAAATGCCCTCCCCAAAGAAATCCCTTTTTGGTATATTGGCCAAATGATTTTTTTTAATATTTCTGAGGGAAAAACCTTGTGCTCTTTATGTAAGATCGGTTACTTTCCCATCTTAGTAAACCATTGTTTGTATGAAGATCACACAGTAACCAGCAGAAACAGAAGCTGATGTGTGCTTATAAAGAACAGTAACTGAAGACTGGGGCATGTTATAGACTAGACTAAAATGCTACTGACACTTCATTCATCATCAAACCACTGTCAGTCAGCCTCCTATGTTTTTAAAGGTCTTCAAGAAGAAGATAGACAACACATTTTCTCGATTTATGTCCAGCGGTAGCAAGGCTCTGTCTGCTGTCAGGCTCCCGAATCCTACTAAGAATTCAGTGACTGGAAAAGAGAGAAGAGGATGAAGAAGAAAGAGAAAAAGCTGGCAGCCTTGGACAATGAGAAAAGACAGGAAAACTACACTATGAACTTAGGGAAACATAAAAAACTGGGATCATTTAGAATATAAAGCTTTCCAAAAAATGATACTTCAAAATGTCACATAGTGAGTGTCTGTTAGTTGTGTGTCTGTTGTAAAGACATCAATAATCTTATGCCCAGAATGCTGACCAGCTGCAGCGCCCTACGAAGTGTCCAGTACATTATAGGGCATTTGAGGCAAAAGTCGTTGTGTTACTATCTAGGGCTTCCAGCCCAAGCCGCTGGACCCCCTGTGAACCCTTCCAGGCCCACTTTCCCCCAGATCCACCCTAGTTCTCTCTTAGCCTCCTCCTAAGCAGAAAGAACTCCAGCCATCAACTTTTGCCCTTTCAATCATTATATTTGAATGGTCATCACATTCTTAGTCAATTATTTTAAGGGAGGTAATCAAACTACAGCCGTATCTAATAAACACAATTGCCTGCAGATGCCAATGCCTGAGAGCCTGGTCTGCAGGAAACAGCACCTGGCTTTGCTGTAGGACATGGAGCAGTACGGCTGAGAACTAGTCAGAGCTATGTCATTTGTGCAACTGACTTTTTAGTTATCTTTTTTCTGAATTGTTAAATGCGATGAAACATCACCGATAACATAGAATTGTATGTAAAAATAAATCATTTCAATAAAGCTCAAATAGAACCCAATCAACCTTGGAAAAAGGAAATATAGCTTTCCAGGAAAGAAACTTGCTTTCAAGTCCAGCAGCCCTTATGCAGTTGCTTTGTAACTGAACTCACTCCCTAATACAGGACTGTGGGCTACCAGCTCCCATAGGCCTCTGGCCTCCAGCCTCTCTGCCTCCACCACCACTCATGGAAAGCTGTCCTCTTACCCTTTTTTCAACTCAGGCAAGAGTGATTTTCCTCATATTCAAGCTAATCTTTGTCCTGGATTCCATCTCCACTTGCTGCCTTTGGGCAGCCTACTTTCCTGAGTTATCATCTCCTTCCTAGGAATCTTCTCTCAACCCTTCCTTTCCTTCCACTGTCTTCCTCTCATTTCCTCCCAAACCTGCTCCTTTTCTTTTGTTCTTTGTTAATGCCATCTTCACTAATTACCAGGCCCCAAACAAACCCTAACAATTAGCCCAGCTTCTTCTCTCCTTTGTATCTGATTAAGCCCTGTGGATTCTGCCTCCTAAATAACTTTTATTTTTAAATTAAATGATTTTATTGAAGGAATATTATATTATAGTACATTCACTATCTTTTCCGTTTTTCCTTCACCTCACAATTAATCCCCTCCACCCCATTTTCCCCCTCCTACCCTCCGCCTTCTCTGCCCACAACCTTTTGCTTTGCTTTTTTTCTTTTTACTAAAAGTCTTTCATTTGATTTAGTTAATTTTTAAGTCTGTTTTGTTTTATTTAGTTAATTTGTCTGCTTACTGCCTCTATACTATGAGTGATATCATGTGATCTCTGTCTTTCTCCTTCTAGCTTATCTCCATAAGCATAATTCCCTTTGGGTCCATCCATGTTGCTGTGAATGACAGAATTTCATCTTTTTTGATAGCTGCATAAAATCCTGTTGAGTATGTCTGCCACATCTTCTTTATTCACTCATCTGGTGATGGGCATTTATCTTGTTTCCAGCTCTTGACTATTGTAAATAGTGCTGCAGAGAACACTGGGATGCATATATTTCTGTGAATGTGTTATATTTTTAGAGTAAACTTCCAGTAGAGGAATCACTGGATCATATGGAATTTCTATTCTCAATTTTTTGGAAAAATCTCTAAGTCTTAAATGTTCCTTTTCTCCATCACCATTGCACCCGCTCAGATCCACATCATCTGCTGCATGGGCTACTGCCATAGGCATCTGTCTTCCTCCAGCCTTGCCCTTGAATGTGTCACTCTCCATAAAATCTTCAGAGGCCCTGCATTGCTCACTAGGGAAAGTGTCCATCTGTGGCCCTGAAGAAGGCCTTGTCTGCCTTTGTCCCCTGTTGTGCCAGTCATTCCCACCGCACCTGTACAGAACTTCCTTGCAATTCTCTAAACATCCATTGCTTCACTTATGCCATGTGCCTTTGATTTCCTTGTACTAGCCTTTCCTAATGTACCCCACTCCATCACACACATCCCCGTTCTGCCCCACAGACCTAATCAGCGGCCTGGCCCTACTCATCCCTGAAGGCTCAGGATTGCATCTTCAGCCTGAGCAGTGTGCTCCTCCACTTTCCCTCACGAGCTGCAGGCGCTTTCAGTAGAGCATTTTCACACTGTATTAATGGGAGAAACCTACAGTGAATTCCTTGAACCAGTATCCTTTCTACCTTTGTATATGTCATCACTTAATAACCATTTATGTGTGAATAAAAATAACTGACAAAGGAAGTCTGTCTTTATGACCTCTAGGGAAATTTTAAAAAGACAAAAAGACTACTGTTTTCAGTCTTTACAAGTACAATTCAGTGTCACAGTCATAGAAGTCACACCCAAAATTTAAGAAATGAGAACTTGAGGTATAAAAATTCAAAAGAGAATCCATTTAAACCCTATTACTCATGTATAAGTTGTCTAAGCTTCTGGTGCTTCCAGACCTATTTCTAGAACAGTTTCCTGATGAGCTATATGCTCTTACAAGTGTTTACAGAAAACAAAATTAAAAAGCAATATCATCATCAACAAAATTAGCCCCAAAAGGTTCAGGATGCCTTTATAACTAGTCGTCCAGGAATGAAATGTCTAAATAACAATTGGCAAAGGACTGCTTTCTCGGATACATGCGTGATCCATTAGAGAATGGCGGGCCTGCCATTAAACCCCTTGTTGCACATATCTAGTAGGAAGAAATACCAAGATTTTCAAAATACCAGTCACTTCTGCTTTTGTGAAAGTGAGGAACAGAATTGGTTTCCTCGTAAATCTCAGTACTCAGTACTGTTTTCCAAGACCCCACCCCACCCCCTTTTTTACACCATCTACTGTATTGCCCTTCCAACGTAACTTTAAGACATTTTATCACGAGATAACTGTCAACTACAAGTTCCTGGAATTTCCTCCATGCACTTTCCGCTTTTACTAACCTTGCCAATTTAAGTGGCACTGGGTGGTCTTGAGGTCCACAACGGATCAACAACTGTGTATCCCAAGGACTTTCTCTCATAATAACTGCGCTATTCTGTAACTAGTCCATGATCATGTAGCTTTTTTAAATTAGGAGTCAGTGCTCTGTTCACTCATCCCCTTCAGAGTAAAGCAGGAGTGCATACTTCACCCAGTTGTATTCACTCAGGAGCAGACAGATACAAGGACACCACAGACTGTCAGTGTTGACCTCAGCTCTGCTTCAGGAATTCCAGGAAATGCTTTCCGTTTGCAGGCCCTGCACGTGGTTAACAATCCAAAAGTGACTGTGTCTGCATGGCTGACGCTTTTGCATAAAAAACGGGCAAGGGATGATGATCTTTCTTTTCTAAATCAGCACAACATTCTGCACTCAAGCTCACTTGGCAGCAGCCGGAGTCACAAATACATTACCTCCTTGGAATGAACCCAGGTTCTCCACTGCAAGCTTCTATGGGTATTTTGGCCAGTGGTGGTATCCACTATTTCATTGATTCTAATGTGAACATTTTTTTCATTTTAACATCTATGAAATTGGAATTCATCTTAGAAATTAGAATTTATCTGGCTTGTCATAATTTAATGACATGTGTTTTTCTAAATGGAATATAGATGTCACATTCAGTAGCATCTTAAGCTTGAAGAAATGTTTTGTATCCCAAAAATCAGTTGCTTGGTTTCTAAGACTGTTCAATACATAAATGTAACAAAATGACAGTCTGCTGTGAGTCTCATTATTTGTGTTACATTATTTTCACTATTTCATAGTTTGGCAGATATTTCTGTTGGAATCAGATTGTCACACTTTCTGATAGTCACTCTCATTACTGTTTTCTGCAGGAGGAAATCATATACATGAGAAATTATCTCAAGTCAATGTAATTTAATAACAGATCAGTGACTTCTTGTTCCCTCTCTTTTTTAACCCTTTTTTTCAGTCCCCTGACCCCAGGTCTAAAACACAGGTCTGTGGGCTTTACGTGGCCTGCACCTTAGCCACCTGAGCCACCAGGTAACCAATGAACATTTCTTGAGTGAATTTTCAGCCAGTATTTGCTCAGAAGTGTTAAATTGCTACTGATAGTACTCATGATTTAAAAAAACTCCTTAATATTTAGGGTTAGGAGTCACTGTTTCTGTTGTTCCATCTGAGCTAGCTAGTAGGTCTTCTCTTTACTATACATAAAGCCTATAGGTATCTTAGCGTTTGATCACTTCTTTGAGAATTCCTTTCTCAGAAGGGTTAAAGGAATCAATTGCAAGAAAGCCTTTATGAGCTAGAATGATTTACAGATAATTACTCAACAGAATTTCTGCAGTTTCTAAAATATATTCGCTTTGCTAATACAATAAGTATCAATTGATTTTGAATAGAAATTGGCCATCCTTAATGATTCCGTTGTGACCAGTCACTAAGTATCACCTTCAACATCTGTGACCCTAACTGTAGTCATGGATAACAGACGGTGGATCATCTGACAGTGTCCTTACAGGATGTAGACACACTCTACATTGCTCCTTTTCCTTCAGAAAATGCACATTTGTGTAACAACTTAGATGACGCTCCTTACAACTGGAGGGGCCAGTTAGAAAACTCTACTGTAGAAACTGTTTTCAAAAGTAAATTACTGAATGTTGGTTTGTAATCATCATCTCTAAAACAAAGAGAAAATCAAACTCAGAAAAGAATTTAACTGCTTGTCAGTGCCACTGGAACAAGGTTTTTCTAAATAACCACATTGCCTCTTCAGTACAACTATGGCTTTAGGTACTAGTACTTTGTTGAACAATCTCCTCACCCATGTGTTTCCCTTTGGCCACTTTATCGTTACTCTTTTTCAGGTCCACACATTCCGAGGGCCGCACTGGTGTGAATACTGTGCCAACTTCATGTGGGGTCTCATTGCTCAGGGAGTGAAATGTGCAGGTAAGAGCTCTTCCTTTTCTCTTTATGAGTAAGTTATGAAGGCATAAGGAATTGTCCAGGGATTATCTGTTATGTACATATAACGTACTGGATCCCAGTTTGCTCTTAATGCACACCCAGCAGGCTGGATTCCATAGCCACTTCGGAAACTGATATTTTATCTGCCCTTAACCTTCTTGCACTTAATGAGCAGCAGACTAGGGATCTGGTATTAGTCCATTAAAAGGAGAGAAGTCAGCTTGTTCAAACAGTCTGATAAAAGGAGATAAAAGTAAGGCAGTTATATTTAACTCTTGCCTTGATGTCGCAGTAACTAAATTTATAAAAATGATATTTGTAAAAAACAGCGTACAGGGACCTATGATTGTTGCCTTGGCAACTGAATTTTAAAGATAGCTTGTGAAACTGGGTTGTCCTTACCAAATTTTTGTGAAAGCAAATTGAAGCCTTAAAGCTATAGGATAGCTTTATATCATTATACTATTTATAATAGCAATATGTCTTATCCTTGAAGCATTAATTCTATGAAAATCTGTGACTTTATCTTCAAAGATGGCTACTGAATTTTGGAAAACTGCTTAGTCACTAATACTTTGTGACATTTTGAAATCTTGAATATGTCAAGATTTTTATACAACATTACTGTGGTATTTTTTATTTTAAATTTAGAAACTAAGATTTCAACATAAAAATATCACCAACAAAGGGATTTGTTGAAATATGTAGTTAGTCATATCTGTGGAATTCATTTGTGTAGGACAATTATACAGAGTACTTACTGGCTGTCAATTCAAATTACTCCAAATTCCAATAGAGGCTCAAAATAATCACTTAAAATTTAAATGTATAGTGTTTGATCACAGGAGCTTCTACTATTGAATTATAAAACTAAAAAAATTACATTATCTTACATAAATTTTAGCATGAAGCTTAACATAACAGCTATACTAAGAATTTCAAAATAATAGCTGTAAGTAACTGTCAAATACATCACTGTAAAAAAATCTACATATTTGCTTTGATGGCATAATTTTTAGTGGAATATTTTTGTTGTCCATTATGTGTAGAAAATCTGGGGACTGGCTTTTCTTATTTCTAAATTGCATTTTCTTTGACTTGCATGGTACAATATGCATTTCACGTGAATGCACCAAGTCACTCTTCTTTCAATTATGATTCCCTTAATGTTACTGAGGCAAGATAATGTTCCAAGTCTACATCACTAGCCAAATTCATTGAAGGACCTCCCTGCCACAGAAAGGACTAAGAATTCCCCACATGTCGACTTTGAACTCTGCAGCGATGTCTGTCATGGAGAGCCTCAGCACAGATCTAGCCTGACCCCTCCATTCTGCTAGGAGGATGACAAACCCATTTGCAAGTCTCTGCCCGGAGAGTAAATGAGGACAAAATTATTGTTCTGCCTGGTGACTACTCATTGTCAGGATGAGGAACCAGCATTAGGAAGCCTATAGCTGAGCCTTTGAACTGGAGGAGACCCAAATGGAATATTGCTATGATCACCAACATTGGGGTCTTTTTGCAAGGCAAATGGGGTACTCTTTCCAAATACAAATCACCTGCTCAGGGAATGGTGGTCTCAATAAGCCTGGCTTGCCTTATTGAGATTGTCTTGACTAGATGAGACTCTGCAAGTTTCTTAAATAATTTATGACTGTCACCAACTTAAAAGTTTTTCTTTTACTAATGATGTATATCATTTACATTTTAAGAGTAAAGGCCAGCTACATGAGAATTCTGAGTCAGCTATTACCAGAGAACAGATACAGTCTGTATGACTATTCTTTGACAATTGGCTATAATCCCAAATAATATTGGAAAGAAAAGTGTTGGAGCTTTTACAGTCATAATAATATGAAAAAAAGGAGAAAGAAAATGATTCAGCTCCCAATGACAGCCACCCACTTTAGTAGCCATCATCTCTTATTGTGAGTAAAGGGCAGGAATTCAAAGAAGAGCCTTGAGGAGATTTTTCATTTTATGTTATATCTTATCCTTAAAGCATTAATTCTCTGTGATTTGAACCATATTCATGTGTAGTGTAAGAACAAGTCAACTCTTTATTTTTAATGTGGAGAGTTGGGATTTGAATTCATTCTGCTTTCTATGACAATGAATCACATTTGGATTGACAGTGGGATTCTTAGATCATGAGTGGCTCATCTGAGCTTTGAGCCATCTACTTTATCTCAAACAGAATGCAAAGAATTAAGAACTTAGAGAGAAAACACTGTGCTAGCCTGAACAATGGCTCCTCAAAGAGGTTACTTCCTAGTCCTTGGGACCTGTGAATGTTACCTTTTGTGGCGAAAGGGATTCTGTGATTGAGGATATTGAAATGGGGCGATCACCCTGGGTTGTCAGAGTGGGTTGGTGTAATCACAATCACAAGGGTCCTTTCCTTATAAGAGGGAGGCAGGAGAGGCAGAGGCAGAGAAAAGATACAAGGACAGAAGCCTTCCTCAGAAAGGAGAAAAGATGCCTTGCTTGTTGACTTTTAGGATAGAGAAAGGGCCACCAGCCGAGGATAGGCAGCCTCTAGAAACTAGAAAGAGCGAGGGGAAAATGAGGTTCCCCAGGACAGCCTCCAGGAGGAACACAGGCCTGCTAACACCTTGATTTTAGCCCGGTGAAACAGAGCTTGGGCACCTGACCTCCAGAACTGTGAAATGATTATCTGGCTTTCTGTGCCACTGAGTTTGTGGTAATTTGCTACAAGAGCAACAGGAGACGAATACACTAGCCACTAAGCATCAAATATATTGTTTCCAAAGGAAAAATGGTAGGCTTACTACCTAACAGAAAAGAAATTTATCAACTTCGGACCCCTAAGACAGCTTTCTTTGTTCTGGGTTCTTTTTGCAAACTCTGTCAAGGCAGGTGGAGAGAACTTGTCAGGAATTTTTACAGGAGTGCTTGCCCAAAGCAGCAGTTTGGTATTTCACCACCTCCACCACCCCCGCTTTTTTCTGACATTATGTAAACTAATAGGTGTTGTTCCAGTGCTCAGGCCAGCAAAGCTGCTGTAGGGGTCAGTGTGAATCCAGCTAATACCAGACACGCTGTCCCATTAGGACTGACAGCTTGGGCCTGCCTGCTGCGTGCTCCACAGCTGACAGACACCGCAGAGAGGGGCAGCGACCGCCACGAGGATGCAGTCACTATACACGTGGTCTCTGCAGTTGGCATCACACAGTCCCCTCTTACTCTGGCTCTGTGCAGTGAGCTGGGTGATGTTACCAAGGAGTATCTAACGGCAGCTCCTCCTGCGAAAGTATTTATGAGGAAAGCGGGTAGTGAAGTTCAGAGCATGGTGGCTGCTCTGATAGAATTGTTGCCCCAAACTCTTTTCTCTCTCCTTGTGAAATGTCAGCTTATAGATGAACCTATTGTATAACCACTGAGATTGCCAAATATCCCCCCACCAAAAAAGACCATTATTTCCTCCACCAACACTTTTGCCTCACCAGGGTATCCAGAGAAAGTAAGGCTTTGTTGGAATAGAGACACAGCAACTTCCATTATCTATCGAAGTGACTTCGTTTTCCCAGTGTCTCATTCTAACTGTTGTCAGGCCCCACACAGAAATGGCAGCAGCTTTTTCCTCATAATAAAATGTATTTATTGCTTCAAGCATACAAGCATTTAACTTTTAGGTTGAAGAAGTGAAAGTAAATGTCTTTTATTTTAATCACTGCTTTGATTGACTCTGTCTGAAAACTTATACTTGTCCTCATAAGCCTGTAAGAAATTAGTTGGAATTGCTTAGAACTTTCATGTAGCCCTTTTAAGTGAAAACACTAGTTTCATAAATAGCTCAAAGAATAAGTTCTTCTTAATTTTATTCTTTAATCCTGTCAATAGAGCATAAATAATATCAGCTCTTTATTTAAAAAATATAGATCTGCTTTCTAGCTATAAGGCACATATTTCTTAGAGAAATCATACCCAGAAAATTGGAGTGTAACCTAAAATTAATAATCTAGTAATATTTTATTAATAAAGGCCAGAATAAAATGTGACTTGAATTTTCCATTCTTCCTTTCATCTGATTATTCTACACGTATTAGCTTGAGGAATTGCAAGGGGGAAATGTGGTTTAATAGTAACATAAAAATAACACACCAAGCCAAGAGATGCAACAAATGAAAGGATCTTTTATGGATTTTTGTGGTGGTTGTTTATAGTGTAGAGCGTCCCTGGGAGAAATGGAACTATATAGGAGTTATATGACTTTAATAAATAAGTATGAAAACCAAATAAAGTCTTAATGGCAAACTGAAATATTGATATACTGCTAGTCCCTGAAGCAGCAATTTTCAGAGCAACTCAGGGCTGGTGTATTGTACTTTGAACTTAAGGGTGTAAGGATGCTTTATCTTAATGACTTTGCCCTGTCCTTTGGTCTTCTTCTAAAGGACTTCATATCTACTCTGGCCAAAGATTTGGCCTTTGAAATTTATTTCTAAAACTGTGCTCAATATACTATCCCATTGTTTCATATTATTCAAATGGAATAATAGAGGGTTAGAAAACATTTCTCTGTGGGCCCAGGTAGAGTAATAGTTGGGCTCAGTCCACATATATCCGGAAGTTCCAGGTTCAACCCCTGGGGCTGGGGGAATAAGCAAGATGAACAACTACATAAAGTAAATAAAAATGCTTCTTTTTCTCTCTTCCTTCCTGCCTACCTATTTGCCTTCATTCCTGTCCTTTCCTGAAGAAGAAAGAGAAAGAGAGAGGGGAAGCATTTCCTTCTTAATTGCACCTTAAAGCTATAAGTTAAGATACAATGTTTCTTAGTTAAAACAAGATAAACCTAAATCTGAGCTCAACCATCACTCTGATTTCACTGAGTCACAAACTTAAGAGCCTTTTAATGTTTAAAATTGGAAATAATTCCAAACAATGAAAAGAAAAAAGTTAATATAGGACTATTAGTGCCAGTCCAATGTCTTGATGTTACGTAGATGCATCAAAATTATATTATTTTGCTTTCTACTAGGTTTCCATTTTGAATTTATACATAGTGAAATACAAAACAATAATATGATAGGTTTTATGATTGCATTTAAAAATCTTTTGCAAAATCAGTTGTACATAGATATTTGTCTGACTCATTTGGGTAAAATGTAACAGAATCATTTAACTCAAGTATATAAACAATGAGTACAAAAAACATTATTGAAAAGAGGCTGAAAATAGAAAATTCATCTCCAAGGCTAAAAACAATATCTCAGGGAGCATGGTATACTTAGTGGGAAGAAGACAGACTGAGAATCAGAAAACCAAGGTGTAAATCTCAGTTCTCCCACTGTCTGGCTGAGTAACTGGAACTGGTCACTTAGCCTCATGAAGACCCTGAAATGAAGACCTTGAGGCTGGCTGTTACCAATAGTCCTTTCCACCTTAATCTGTGACCTTTGTGTCTGTACAGAGGCTCACCAACATTATTAGATTATAAAACTGCTCACTTTTATATTTTTAAAATACTGTGTAAGACTTCTTCTAGTCTGGAAAAGATGAATAAATATTTCATTTTATTCCCCCCACAATTATAACAAAAGACCTGGACAAAATATATATGTTAACTATCAGAAGACTCTGAAAGCTGGAGGAAAAAAGGAAGACTGACTAGGAACCTCAGAATTCAAAGAAACTGCAAGGAATTGCCTGGTGCTGTTTTGGTTTTATTCTTTTTTATTTTTTTGACCTTTATGTATCCCAGCCTGGGCATAAGAGAAGTCCACAATCCATAAGTGCCAGCAGACACTGACGAATTTTTAATAACAAGAGTAGTCTGCTTGTCCTAGCCAAACACTGGGGAAAGGGCAGCTCAACCACCTACTGCTCTGCAAGTGAGCACCATGAAAAAGCCACATCATTTGCCTGCCTCCAGTGAATTCTGGAGCAGTAGTCTGTGAGTGGAACCCTGTTTTCCTCCCAGCCCTCAGTAACTCGGGTATACTTCTCTCCTGTGAGTCTGAGTGGAGCACTATCTCCCATCACCATTTTGCAGTTTACAGTAGTACCACTTCTGGACTTCATAGGTGGGACTCTGGTTTTAACCCCTACGCTGCAGTAGACACAGCACCTCTCAGCCCGAGACCGTGGGCACAACCCAGAGTAGCAGGGCGCCTGAGACCATGATCGGGACTCTCTGCCTTCCGTGTCCACCACATAGTTCCATGCAGCACTGTGTTCTTTTCACCAGGTTTCTGCAACATAGAGGTGAGACAAGCCCTGACTTCTTTTGCCACCCTGCAGTAACTAGGTGATGGCCCTCTCCCTCCCCAGAACATGGGGTCAAGTTCTGCCATTTGGGTAACTTAAACGTGGGGCAGGCAAAAGGGAAATGCAGTAGTATTACAGGAGCTTTGCAAATTTATTTGACATTTGAACCACAACCTACAAAAGTGAGCCAGTTCATCAATTCTGAATTTAAACAGCTTAACTGCCTGCTAAATTGAAGATTTAAATAAGAAGTAGAGAATGTTTATCACTCCAAATATCCAGGATAAGATCAAAATCACACTTCATACTGAGAACAAGGGAAATCTCAGGTCAAATGAAAAAAAGACAATCAGCAGATACCAATATTGAGATGATGGGATTATCAAAGCTATCATTTAAAAAAGCACCAACAAGCAATAATGAACATTCTCAAAACAAATTAAGAAATAAAAGATATCAGAAAAGAAATAAAGGTATCAAAAAAGAACCAAGCAGAACTTTTAGAAATGCAAAATGTACTAGCCAGTAAATTCATGGCTGGACTCAATAACAGAATGGAGATGACAGAGGAAGGAATCCATGATCTTGAATATAGATCAATAGGAGTTATTGAATTCAAACAAGAGAAAATGGGTTTTAAAATATGAACTGAGCCTCAGATACTTGAGGGACAATAACAAAAGATTTAACATTTGTGTTATTGGAGCTTCAGAGATAGACTAGAAATTTTTGAAAAAATAATGACCAGATTTTGTGAAAACAAAGGAAAATTAGGTTCTGGTACTATTTAGGTGGAGATTCTTCCATGTAAATGATATTATATATTTAAAAAAATGTAAATATGACTCCAGTCATCAAAGTCCTTTTCAGAACCCAGTATTCCCATCTGATAAGCACTGAGTTGGCCATGCGTTCAACTTAGCTTTTCACTTGGTTATGGCAAGGCCTTTAACAAACTCCAGGATACTACATAGGAAGGACCTCTCAAAGTGATGCTTTATCCTCTAAATAATAACAACATAGTTATGGTAAACACTTATAATTCACTATATGTCAGCACTTTATATGTATCAACATTCAAGCCACACATGAACCTAATAACAGATAATAGAATTTAATGATAATTTTTACTGATTACATAAGGCACAGAGTGGTTAAACAGCTTGCTCAAGATCATACAGCTAATAGAGTAGAGTCTGGAAGAGTAGTTAGCCAAAATGAGGTCTTTTAAGTGAACACTGCTACTGAGTTGCCTTGTGATTGAATTGGAAATCTTATGCATTGTGTAATAAAAAAAATGAATTAGAGGGTTGAGTTATGTAATTGTTTAGACACTATTTAACTACACAGAATGGTATTGGGTCCTTTATTCAGAGTATAGCTCAAGCTCTTTGCTCTGGAAGCTTTTATATATTCAGAGAAGAGGCTGCTGTTCATTAATGATGAATAACATGTGAGCACTAGTGGCCCTGGCCACACTGTCTCCTGTGTAGTCCACTTAGACACGCGTGCAAAAACCCAGCACCCTGTGCACCTCGCCTGGCTTTGCAAAATAGCAGATGTTCAGTACATATGAATTGCTCCTTCAGAGAGACCACAGGTCTTACATTCTTATTTCAGGTTGGCGGTGCCTACACATTTAATGAGAGAAAAATTTCATGTGTAAGTTCTAGCTAATTTTCCTTGTCTCTGTTAATTTTTACTGCCACATATAACTAGATTGTGGTTTTACCAAAAGTCATAATGATGATACTCACTAAAATTTGTCTAACACTTTATAATATACAAGGCATCTTGAGTGCATTGGCTAATTCTCATAATAATTCTGTGAGGAAAATGTTATGCTCCCCTTTCTGCCAAAAACAGCAAGCAAAACTGAAGCTTCCCCAGGACCACAGGCAGTGATCATGGCATTGCGTGATCTTCAAATTGGTTTCATGCAGACTTGGCTGTAAACTTGATATTACCCCACTTAGATTGCATTCACAAGAAGTCAGCATCAAGTTGCCATGAACTCAAAACAAAATGGGATTTTAAAAAAAAAACAGCAACATAAAGGTGAGAGTTATTTTAGTTAGTATTTCTGTTCCTCTCGCTTCTAAAATTACGTTGTGGCTGTTGTTGAAAAAAATCTCAAAATATCAACTAGAAAATGTTTGGATTTTGGCATCTTAGAAGCTATAATATAGTACAAATTACAAAGCAGTGGGATAACTTCAGTAGAGGCAATGTGGTGTAGGTAAAATTGTGGACTCTAGAATCTTCCATTCGTAGGCGTGAATCCCAGCTTCACTATGTACTAAATGCACAGTTGGGTAAATTAACACCTTAGTGCTATCAGCTTGATAAAAGGAAAAGAAGAATTTTTTAGTACCTATTCTTTAGAGTTTGGTGAACTTAAACTAATAAATGTAAAACACTTGGAATAATGCTCAGTACTAGTAAACTGGTGATAAGAGTAGAGCAATAATAACTATTTTAAGCTACTAGGTGAAGTACACATGCATTATCTCCTGCATCAATAGATAGATGAACATGAAATAGTATTTATATGTATGTGTGTGTGTATATATAAATATATATATACGTGTTTATGTACATTTATCGAAAAAGAGAAAGTTGATGGATAAATATATGAGCAGCACCATTTTAAGGGGCCCTAGGTACTCTTACTTTGGGAGGTATTTTCTACCTCATATCAGATGTATAAAAATGCAATTTTATCCCACATTAAATATAATTTTCATATAATTTTATAAAGAAACAAGTGAAACGTTTAGTTGACTAGTTAGACTATTTTATAGAGAGCTAATGAAACGCTTATTAATTTGGATTGGTTTGGGTTAGTCTTCTCCTGAGCTCATATAGCAACCAATGATGAAGCATAAGCTAGAATTCTGATCTGATTTATAACCAGAATTTTCCAAGAGAAAAAAAACAATGGCAAGAATGTTTCCTTTTGAACAGACTACTGGAGGCCAACTCCCTTAGAAGCCGAATTCTAGCCGGAATTTCTTCTGCCAAAGTAAAATACTCCAGAACGCTCAAACCTCTGAAAATAATAGTGGTTCTTTCCTTTGTGCTTTTTTAGATTGTGGTTTGAATGTTCATAAGCAGTGTTCCAAGATGGTTCCAAATGACTGTAAGCCGGACTTGAAGCATGTCAGAAAGGTGTATAGCTGTGACCTCACGACACTCGTGAAAGCGCACATCACCAAACGGCCCATGGTGGTGGACATGTGCATCCGGGAGATCGAGTCCAGAGGTGAGCCGCGCCCAGTGCCGGCGGCAGCGCGGCCGCACGCTCTTCCAGGAGCCTCGCTGCAAACCCACTTGTCTTCTGGAAGTCGAGGGGCAGTGCTTTCAGATACTAAATGATTTCTTTTAAGTCTGAAATATATTGATTTAGCAAATAGACAGCTTGTGTTTAACCAGTTGTGAGAAAATATTCTTTTAAATCGCATTCCAGATGATACCGCCAGTCTGCAAAAAGTTGACAGATAAATAGCATTTATTTTTTAGTTTTCATATTTTCCTTAGGTACAAGAAACAAAGGGGCCATTATAAAATGATCTGAGGTCAAAAACTGAGCTGCACTCTAGTTATTCTTTCCCACGTGGGAAAAACTGCTAGAGGCCTATTAACTTGTCTTCATCATCTGTTATGTAAAAGAAGTTAGGTGTAATTGGGGTAGTAGATTATTTCCCTTAAGACCTAACATATTTGATCTAATTAGACAGAAGGATGAGCTGAACCCAGTTACAAATATTCAGGTGCCACTAGGTCAGAGTTAAAGAATTGTAAGTGAAATGATTTTATTTTAGGAGAAGTGTGAAGACATTTCCAAACATGTATATTTTATCATTCTTTTTGATACATTATATCCCAGCCTGAATTATTGGAAGAAATTAAAATCTGAAGAAAAGGCCTAATTCCAAAGAAACTAATTAGCTCCCTTGCTTTATTTTTATAGGACTCAATTCCGAAGGACTGTACCGAGTATCAGGATTTAGTGACCTAATCGAAGATGTCAAGATGGCTTTTGACAGAGGTGTGTGCTTCAGCAGCTCATTAATAGGGTGACACTCTTTACCAAAGAGACGTGATTTCTTATTTAGTTTTTACATTATTTTCTAAGTCGTTGATGATGATTATGTCAAAATAGGGTGGTACCAGAAAAAAGCTGTAGCCTTGAATACAGGAACGAAAACAGAATGAGAGCCTCTTTCTTTAGTAAGTATCGATTTTTTAGGTTCATCATACACCTCGCTCATCACAGACCTCCTATATATAGGTAACAGAGGCAGAAGACAAAAATAAATTATTACCAACCTGATATGAGGAAATCTAGGCCAACCCTGTGATTTAATAAGATGACGATGAGGTGAAATCATGGTCCAGATAGGCATCAGGAAGGGCACTGAATGCCACACTGAAAGTTGAGAGGCATCTCTGTTGTACGGTAGGCAGCAACTGGCCATGTCCATTCTCAGCCACTAGCCAAGATTCTCAAAAATAACTGAGCACTAACAAAGAAATCCAATATTTCTGTGAGGCCCAGGAAACAAAGATGACATTTTCCTGTCGTTACAAATATAAGAGCACCATCTGGTGCCCAGAAAACACCTGTAATAGATCTGCAAGTTCACGAAGCACTCACTGTGGCGCCCCATAGACACACCCATCCACCAGCTCCCCCTAGGGAGTGTGCCCCTTTAAGCCTCTGCGTGATCTGCAGGGAAGAGGAAAAGAATCTTAAAAAGGGTTCAAAAGACAATAGTAATTCAGATCAGATTTTTATCAATTCTGTGCACAAATGCTGCCCCGTGTCCATGTGTGTTCATGGAAATAGGGTAGCTAACAAACAGAGCAAAGTCAAGTTGAAGTAATCAAGGAAAATGACTTCTGCGAGCTTTCAATAATGAGAGCCAAGAAAAAAGGCAGGATTCATGGACTACTGGAATGAACTCGTTCATTCTGAAACTTCCTTGGCTTAGGAGACAGTCAGTGACTAGAAAGCTCACTATTCCAAGGTCAGCATGTGCCAGTGTAGTTGCCACATTTTCTCTCCTGGTAGAGTACAGTTATGTATGTGACTGCTACAGTGAGAGGTGCATGGAAGATCAAAGTAAAAATAAACCCCCTGGAGCCTTCTTCCAGAAGAGCCCTCCTCTGCTTGAAGTATCAAAAACTGAAAGCAATGAAATAATCAGAGAACAAAAGATATTGTAAATTGTGCTGCTGCATTATAGTTCAACTTAGAATGTACTCTCTGGATATCGATTCTAGAATGTGTTTGCATTGTTTTAAAACAGATGGAAGAGAACATGTAGATTCTATTAAAAAGCAGATTTTAAAAGAAAGTTTAATCATCCTATACATATGTATATAGTAAGTCTTAGAGTGTTAATCTTTTAGATTCCTAGCCTTTTAAAATCTGTTCTATTGATTCATTAACTGAAAAGTATTTATTAAGTAACTAGTTATATAGGGGTAACATGTTCTCTTGTTATAGCAGTACCATGTACAATTAGTCCTTGTTCTCATAGAGGGCTTGCAATAAATTATAACTAATCATTGATTTTAATAAACTGTAAAGGAAATATTAATAGCTCAGGTTATTGACATTCTGTTGGCATTGAGGGAGATACTGAAGGTCATTAGAGGCTTTATCAAATAAATATTTCTCCATTTATGCTAAATATTAAATACTAAATAAGAGTTGCTATATGTTACTTGACTAGCAAAGAAACAGGGTATATAAAGGCCCTGACAACCAAAGAGTCTGCACAAAGGCCCGAGGCTGTTTCGTCAGTGCACTGAAAGGTGCTCTGGCCCTAGAGTAATAAGAGAAAGGAAGTAGGCTGAGCTATGACAGTATCTTTCCACTGAAAGAATTATCTGAACATTAGAGGGTTCCCTGACCAACCTCAAATTCTGTTTAAACTACCATGTAGCTGAACTATAAGAATTGTGAGTTTTATTTCTAAGCCAAAAATTGTACTGTAGCCTATAATGAATGACACCGGATATTTGAAATCTGGATTCTCATAGAAAAATAAGCATAGATATTGGAAACAAGAACCATGCAGCAGCAGAAAAGGAAACTTAATTCTTTTTTCCTGAGGAAAGATTGTAAAGAGGTGATATTTGCCACTGTCGTTCTCCTGCCTTCCTTAGCGCTCTCCCACCTGCTTTCTCTAGGTCCTTAGGTCCCCAGCACTTACACGCGTCCCTCAGTTCCCCAACTGAAACAGCCTACATTGAGTTTTCCTTCCAGAAATGTCTCTGTTCCAATTTTTACTGCCAGTACATCTGATTTCAGCCCAAGTGTGAAAGGTAGACACTGATGATCTAATTCACACTTGAATGTGAGTGTGGACTGGCTGAGATATTTTGCATTTTGAAAGAGGCGACTTAAAAAAAAAGTAGACTTTATTAGAGTAGCTTTAGGTTTCCAGAAAAATTGAGTAGAAAGTACAAAGATTTCCCATATGTCCCCTCCTTTCCTGCTCCCACCATTTTTGCTGTTATTAATATTTTGCACTAGTATAGAACATTTGTTATAACTGATTGACCAACACTGATACTTTACTATTAACTGAAGAAATTAGTTTACATTTGAGTTTATTCTGTGGGGATTTTGACAAATGTATATCTTATATCCACCCTTCCAGTGTCTGGCAGAACTTAACTGCCCAAAATTTCCTTGCATTCCACCTGTTCTTCCTTGCTTTTCTCCCTCCCACCATACCCCACCCTGCCCACAAACCCATAGCTCAGTCTTTTCTAGAAGATCATATAGTTGGAATAATAAAGTATGTAGCCTTTTTTCGATTGGCTTCTTCTTAGCAACATGCATTTAAAATTCCTTCATGTCTTTACGACTTGATAGCTTATTTCTTTTCATCACTGAATAATATCCCTTTTATTCACCTATTGAAGGACATTTTTGGTTGTTCCAACTTTTTGGTAATTATGAATAAAGTTATTATAAACATTTATGTGGAGGTTTTTTGTGTAGATATAAGATTGCAAGTCTTTTTTTTTTTTTTTTTTTTTTTTTTAAGGAAAGATACAGACAGAAATAAAGACAGTAGACAGCCTGGAAGGAAGAGAGACCAGGAAGTAACATTTATTTATTTTATTTAGTTGTTCATCTTGGTTGTTCTCCCTGGCCCTGATCTTGAACTTGGGGCTTTGGAATGTAGGTGGACTATGCCAGCCAGAGGCAGGAGACTTATCTGCTAAACCACCAGCATGCAACAGATTTCAACACCTTTGCATAAATACCTAGGAGCATGATTTCTGGATTATACAATCAGAGTGTTTAACTTTGGTGTGCCCTGGTGGTTTAGCAAATTAAGTTCATGAAGCACATTCCATTTATTATCTCAAGGACCCAGTTTTGAGACCTGGGGTCCAAAAGTAGCAACCAGGATAAAAAACTAAATAAAAATAAAGCTTCTTCCTCTTCTTTCTTCCTTGCCTGCTTGCCTATTCTCCTTCATTCCTGGTCTGCACCTTTCCTTTAAAAATTAAAAAGAGATAGATAATTTAACTTTGTAAGACACTACTTGTCTTCCAATGTGGCTTTTCCGTTTTCCATTACCAACAATGATGAGAGTGCCCCCCATCCTTGCCAGCACATGGTGCTATCAGTGTTCGGGATGTTAGCCACTCTAGTAGCTGTGGTGTGAAGAAGCTGCTTTTTAATGCATAGAAAGCTTTCGTAAGCCAAATTGGAAATACAGTAAATTAGTAGAAGATCCAGCTCAGAGTAGGCATTAACTGAATCTTTAGTAGATTTGAATTCAGGTATTTTAATGAAGTAGAATAAGCACCAGTAAATAGTCCTCGGTTGTGTCATTTCTTCTCATTCCAGTACTCTAAAGCTGTTTTATGCTTTGGTTTTTGAAATTTCTAACTATTCCCCTACCGCCAGGACTCAGACAAGATCCAGATGTTATGTGTGGGATCACGGTATAAAACAATGGTGGCCTTTTGTGCTAGGGTCTCTGTAAGTTGGGGAAATGCCACTGATACTATTTTTCACATTCTCTATGTTTTGTTTTGTTTTTTTAAAGCAATCTCACTTTATTCTCCTAGGAATTCTCAAGTAGTCATGAAACAAAAATATTTCTGTTGACTTCATTCCTCTCTTACTTTCCCCACCATAATTATAGAAAAAGAAGTAACATCAGAAGTGTAAATTGGAAAAAACATTTCACTTGCCAGAGAAAATTGCCCATCTATATCATTTAGTACACTAAATTTGATGTTTAAAAACTGCAGTCTTTACAAATTATATCAAAGATGTTATTTAAAAAGTGCTGTGCATCCAGATATTTATTTTTGTTTCTTTTAACATCCTTCAAAGATGGTGAGAAAGCAGATATTTCTGTGAACACATATGAAGATATCAACATCATTACTGGTGCGCTGAAACTGTACTTCAGGGATTTACCAATTCCACTCATCACGTATGACGCCTACCCTAAGTTTATAGAGTCGGCCCGTGAGTATGAAGGCACATGTTTAAACAGCCTGACGGACTGCCTCTTCCTGGTAGTCGTGTCACCTTTTCTTCCTGCTGAGTATCTTGAACTATTTCCCCTGTACCTCTCTCCATGGTTAATACACTCAAAAGAATTTTGAACTCTTCTCTCAACAGATATTACTAATGACTTCTGCTTAAGAAGCGTCTTTGTAACGTTCTAAAACCCATTTTCTGAAGTCAGACTCATACCAGTGCTTAGAGTGGACCAATATTTGCATAAAATAAAATAAAAATGAATAACTTGAAAAATTTAAATATTTGAAATCTAAATTTTTTATGACACCAACTATTTTATTATTATATTCAACAAACATAAAAATTACTGTCAGGTGGCTGTAAAAATTCCTAAATTCTTGCTCTCAATTCTGTACTTACCTTGTGACAGACTTTAAGGAGCAAGAATTTTTTTTTTTCTGGTTGAGAAGAAAATGAGAAAAAACAAAAACTTACTTGTCAATTTCATTTATGGTGCAAAAAAATTTATGCCTACAATTCAGACTTTATTCTTTAAAGAAGGGGATTCTTTACATTGTAAATGTTGGTATTAATATTTTTAAAAGATAAGCTCTTTCTGTCATTTGCTTCTTTTTAAAACCATATGTTGTCTTGATCTTTAAATAATAACATCACTTCCCTAGGATTCACTCATCACTTCCACTGATTTGCTTTTTACTATGAAATTTCATAAAATACAAACTTTCTTTGTTCTAAGTTTTAAAATTTCCCCTCAGAGATTTTGTTAAGAATTTTTGTGGTTAGCTCAACGGAGCCCTGGTTTCTGTGGGATCAGCTCAAGCGCTTGTGTAGAAAACAGCAGCAAAAATGATACTGATTTTTGTATGAAGTTTGTGTTAGAAGTCTGAAAAAGTCTACTTCTCTTCCACTGAAATTGAACTCCTTTCATTTGGGATGGATTCAGTTTTGATCATGAAAACTGTCTGAAGGAGCTCATGGGTCTTACTTCATGGGCAGATATTCCTCCATAGAGAGAGCTGTCTGATTGCCACCGTGTGGTGCACATATCCCACAGAGGGCTGCTCAGCCTATTTGCTCTGGACCACACTGGGGGCTCAACTGCTGGTGCTCCTGTTCCCATATTACTTGGGAGAAAAACTGAAACTTGACTAACTTGACTAACCCAAAGGCATCCAATTAGCTAAGGACAGAGCCATAATTCAAACCCAGGTTCTTAGCTCAGCTCTGCACACACCACCCCCATCTATTTAGAAGAAAACTCCAAACCCTCCTTATTAGAGATAAGGCCTTTTTTCCCACACTTCCCAAATACCTCCACTCCTTTCCCCATACCCATGCTCATTGTTGAGCAAAATCACTCCTCTGGCTTACTCTCTGAACCACTTTTGAGGGCTGTTTGAGGGCTTGCCTCTGAATCAGCCCTGCTGTTTGAAGTCAGCAAGCCCCCTTTATCTCATCTCTCAGATTGCTCTTGAAAGCATAGCATGAGGCAGAAACCATTGAAAATCAGGCAGAAATACCTTCTCCTTATCATCTCAATTATTTTGATATATAACACCAAAAACCCTGGCATAATGGTTACATACATATATGTTTATTTTACGTCTTTGTTATTAGTGTAATTGTGGAACACATCCTTGTTCACGTCTTTTCTGGGAGTAGAGTCTGCTTCATTCTTTAGACACATGGGCATAGCCATTCTCCGCATCAGCCATTTTCCTATCTGTATAAGCAGATAAGGAAGATGACAACACTAACTAATAGAGCATGTACGAGGTGCCAGGATTCATGCCAGGCATTTTACATCAATGGGATCATCTTAGAAAGAAGATGTTAAGGTTTAAGTAAATTGTCCGAGGTCACACTGCTAGAGGCGGTGGCACTGGCATTGAAACCCACATTCCTCTTAACATCCAAGCCCTTGCTCTCCCCAGTTCTGCACGCTGCCTGAATCCCCTAATGACAAGGGGAAGAGACTTAGATGGAGGACTAAGATGGGGGAACCCCACCCCCTTCCAAATGAAGGACAGGGTTAATTGAATTGCGGATGTTCTCAGCCACTTTAAAAAAAAAAAAAAAATGAACAAGAAAACTTGGGCTGTTCTCTTGAGGTCTCAGATGTCTGTGGCATTTATTAGCATCCTTTGCCAGTAACAATAGCAACAAAAATTTAAAGTAATGTTGAAGTTTTCTCCCACAAAAGCTGTTTGAGCTCTGCTCTTTCCACCTTCCGTGGAGAACCTACAGGGGCACAAGGGTGGGAGAGGCCAGGGCGTCCTGTAGAAAAGATCTGAAAGCTTGAAGATCTTCATAATCCCCTGGAAACTCCCCATGAATCAGCGAAAGTCTTGGTCTGCCTAAGCCTTCTTCCACACTCCCTCTCCGTCTGGCTAACAAATGGCTGCCTGACAACACAAAGACCTCAGGCTCTTCTCACAGGGCTCTCAACAGCTCCACCTCCATGGATACTTGCAGACCATGAGGGGAAAACCACAGCTGAGCTCCTTGTAGTATCAAATGTAGAAATAGGAGTCGAAGAGCTCTGTTCCCAGATTTTAGAAGACCTACATGACTTGTCAGTGAGTAACCCTGTTTGAGTCAGATAAACTCAGACATAAAACCCAGGGTTCTTTCTCCCGGACAACCTAAAATGTCCTGAAGAGAAAACTGGGAATGAGAACTCACTAATTTTTTCCCTTAACTCTACTGCTGATTCACCTCTCTTGCTTGGCTAAGTTTTATTTTTCTTGTATCTGAGTTTTCTTATAAAGAATTACCAATGCATACTTTAAGAAGAGCTTTTAACTACATCCTGATAGAGGTTCAGAGTGCTTATTTTCTGCCCCCACAGTGTCCACGTTTCCAAATTCTTCTAGACCTTCTCACATGTCACTCTTCCTCTCCACTGCTCCCATTAGGCCATCTTTCTGTGGTCTCATCATATGTCACCTGGGCCTTTTATAGCCTCTTTCCTTCATGCCGGAAGCTTGTATTCATACCGTCTTCCCCACTAGACTGCAGGCGTTCTCTTGCTCGTTCCCTCAGTGCCTGTGGTGGTTCTTCAGTTTTATGGTGGGCGCTCAGAAACATTTCTTCAATGAGCAAACAGTTTTAAAGTACTGAGAACTGTGGAATCTTAGAGTTTTTAGATACTTAAGGAGTCATGTAACTAGAATTCTCTCTATAATAGTCTTTTTTTTTTTATAGCCAGCAACTGTAAAATCACTGCTTCTTGAGGCAGCCAGTTAGACAAAGGTAACATAAGTAAAGCCCTGCTTGTACACAACAGAAACCTGTTTTTCACTCCCTCCCATTGGCAATTAATTCCTGGTTATCACCCTCTCTCACACAAAAAAGTCTTTCATACATTTGAAATCATAGATGGTGGTCATTCATCTCTGAATTCATTCCATTGTGTCTGTCTTCCTCTTGAATTATGCTCTGGTTTTCTTAGGGCTAAAGATTTGTGTTCTCTGAAAAAAATTATCATGGGTAATGCTCTTCTAACTGAAAAAAAGAGAGGGGAAGAAGAGATGAATTCCAGAGAAGAATCTCTAGCAATTTAATATAAGTATATGCAAGTGCATTTTGTCATTATGTTCCCAAATGTATATCTTCACTCCAGACTGCTCCTAAACATCAGATTAATCCACTATCAGCATATTCACTTGATTGTATAAAAGATATCTCAAATAGAACTCTAGATCGTCTGTGCCAAACCTCCTCACCCATAATCTTTCCCATCTCACCTATTTCCAAAACTTGACTCACTTTTCATTCTTTCCCTTCTCATACATCCCTCATGAGGAGCTCCTGTGGACTCCACTTTATAATGGTCTCAGGACCCAGCAACTTCTTACACTTCCACTGACACAACCAGTCCTCAGCTATTGCCATCCTCACTGGATTTTTGTAAGAATCACTGAACAGTTATTCTGGCTGTTACCCTGGCACTTCCATAGTCTGCTTCCCACATGGCCGCCAGAGGAGAGATACTGTGAAAAGGTACATCAGATGGTGGCCTTCCTGCTTCCCTCAGTATGAGCTGTCGTTAAAATAGCCTACAGCACTGACTGCGTGCCTGGTTACCTTTCTGACCTCACCCCTCCTACTTCCTGGTTGCTCACTCCACATTCAGTCCTTGACTTTTCCTCAAACATCATAGGACATACTCACCCCTCAGCATCTTTGCACACTGTCCCTCTGCTACTGCCATTTTCCCCCAGTCCCCTGCATGATCCATTTCTCACTCCCTCAGAGTCTTCAAAATCTTCTTGCTTGTTGAGGTCTCTCTTGTTCAAGTTAAATTGCAACGTCCCCCGCCCCACCGCCAGCACTTACAGTGTTTATTACCCTGTTGATGTTGTTTTCCATAGCAGCTGCCTCGATAGAATATAATACAACTGTAAGATGCCATATTCCTTGTTTATTGTCAGTCACCATCCAATAGGAAATAACCTCTCTGTGAGCAGGGAATTTGTTTTGTTTGCTAGTCCGTCAATACTGTCCTTAATTTCACACTATCTTTGTAGGTTCTCCCTGCAAAATTGTAAACGTTAAAAGGAAACTGAATTACTCATTAATTTCCAGAATAGTGTCATTTCTAATTAATTAATCCATGTAAAAACTCTAAGTGAAAGCTAAAGTAATAGTAGTCTATAGTAAATGAAATTTTCTTCATTCTAGAAATTAAATGATTGAATTTCAGTAGCTGAGATGGAATTGCTGATACAAATTGGCCCCCTGGTTCAAAGACCACACATTATTTATCTTGGCAAAAGGAAACCAATGCATTCTTTATCCTTCCCCACCCCCAAATAAATGAACCAGAACTTCAGGGAGGTTTAGGGCAGATATTGTAAAGTGGTCACAGTTTCTTTGAATTGAAAAACCTCAGTCACTATTCACATTCTGAAATGTACCAAATATCCTCTATAGTGCTTAGAACTTTTCCCATCTGTCTTATACAGTTTGTAAGTGCCTAATACATTGCTGTTGAGACCTCTGTTCTATAAATTAGGAAGACTAGGATTTTTGATCTTGTGTATTGAATGTTACATTCTGGTTCCATGTGGGCCTCCAGCATTGCAAGGCTTCTATCCTGATTAGGACTCAACATTTGGGATCCCATTGCAAATGCCCTAAAAGCTATCACCGACATCTTCCTGATATTCAAGTAGAAGCAGGAAGGGTGGGGTGTGCTTGTTGAGAGCAGAGTTCCACAGATGTCTGTTGTTTCTGATTATGGAAGTTGATGAGTTGAAAGCAATCTGTGACCTCAGAGGAATGTGCTGGGGTTTTGGCCAACACAGTGGAGCTAAAATATCCAAGTGGAGGTGGTCCCCTTCAAAGTTTACACCTTTGGAAGAGTCACATTTATTTCGGGGATCCTGTCATCACTCAAAACACTTGGAATTGCCTTCAAAGTCTGAAGTGCTTTCTTCTGAATATTCCTTAGTAGATCTCTGTGCTTTCAGGATAGATTTTTTTTGTAACAGTAATTTAAAGTTAAAGCTAATGAATAAAGGAAGTAAATGTTGGATGATAAGTTTCTTGACTTTAAAAACAAGAAGCATAAATCAGTAAGACTTTTGCAGAGGCTGCAGGGGCCAAATAGGATGGCAGAACTAGCCTATCCAACTAGGGTACCATCCCTGAAAAGAGATTTTCAAAATATTCCAACAAGACACATTCCTTACTTATTTCTGCATTGTAAGATGCCCTCATTTGGTTGTATAAGTTTTTATCTCTGTCTACATATGCATCTGAGTTTTTTATAATTACAGCCCATATATTCCAAAATTGAATTTCCATACAGATTCCAAGACATTCAAGTGAAAAACCTGGGGTGTCCCCCCAAGATCCCAAGAAAACAGTGCTACCACATTGAAACTAAGCCTTTGGAAATCTGAGGCTTGAACCTTCAAACTCTTTTCCAAAGCTCTGGGCAAGGACCTGTGAGAAAGCATTTCTTACCAGTTTTAGAAGATCACCATGTGACTAGAATAAAATGAGCCATTTATACCAGTTGTCTACTAAAATTTTTCTCCTTGTCATCTACTTGGTCTGTTAGAAATCATGGATCCCGATGAGCAATTAGAAACCCTCCACGAAGCACTGAAGCTTCTGCCGCCCGCTCACTGCGAGACGCTCCGGTACCTCATGGCGCATCTGAAGAGGCAAGTTTCAGACTCTGAAGCTCGTACTTCCATTGCACCCACAGTTTCCAAATAAAATGAAACAAAAGGTGAAAGAAAGGGCAAATGATCTATTGGATGAATAAATAAATGCATAGTTCAATTGTCCTCTTGTGTGAAACTGCACAATTGTGAGTTTGAAAAGGAATGCTAAGAATACTCTTCTGCACAGAAGTTCTGAATAACAGACTTGATTCTGAATATGCAGTTACAGTATGTTTGCAAATAGGCTAGAAATACCAATATTCTGCCAAAGGCGTGCATTAATTTTCTCTGGAAAGGGAAAAGGTTATGACTCTAAAGACACGAATGTTAACATAATAAAACAAGAACGAAGTAACTTGCAGGAAGGCTCGTGTTTCTTATTGCTCCAGAATAGGCCCTTCAGACTTGTTGGTAGGATTCTAGATCACTGAATCAATATTGCCAACACTATAAATTGTTGTAAAAATATAAAGGATAAAGAGAAGAATGGGAAACAAAATATTTTAGTGGTGGTTTAACGACTTAAAGTGATGATGGTGATGTAGCTTTATTTCCCTGCTTGGTAATCCTCAGCCTCTACTAGATAAAGTTTCTTAAATTATATGTCCAAGTTTTAGATACTTAAGGGTTTCAAAATGTAATACCAATTAGAAACAAAAAAGATAACCAAACTTGATGTCTATTTCATATGCCTTTAGGTATGAGTTACCCAGAAATGGATATTTAATATTAATTTTTGCCCTTTAAGAGCAACATGGGTTAAATGTTTTGTTTAATATGCCTCTAGCTTCATTTGTAAATTCTACTTTGCTTCATATTTGGATGTAATTAAGTATTCCACACTACAGCAAAGGAATAACTCTCAAATTATAGGCTCTCTGCCTTTTCGATAGCAGTAAAAAAAAGAATGTTAAGCCCTTATTCTCCCTGTCCAGGATGCGTCCCCTGAGTCACTTCCTATTAATTTCACTACTACTCTCCCCCTAGACACTTAATAAATGATTCAACTTAAAAAAAAATCCTCTCTATGGGAAACAAGATAGCCAAAGTGGAGGGAAGGCTGATGGTAGTTCCTTCTCTACTGTTTGCAAACACACTCCTGCAGCAATGAGCTGTGACGACAGACTCTGCAAAGAGAACTGAACCCACACACTCCAGCATAGCAAGTCAGTCTTGAGTTTTAGTCATCACAAAAGTTTAACTTACCATCATTTACTTTAGAGAAGTAAGTACATTGACGTTAGAGAGAAATACAGACATACGGTGCAGAAGAGTTGCTAAGTGGGCACAACTGTCATTGGGCATCTCATTTTTGCTTTTGTGTTCAAGCACAAGGGAGAATCCAGGGCTTAAAGGAGATGTATTTATTTATTTGTATTTTTCAGAGTGACCCTCCATGAGAAGGAGAATCTGATGAATGCTGAGAACCTTGGAATCGTTTTTGGCCCCACCCTCATGAGATCTCCAGAACTAGACGCAATGGCCGCCTTGAATGACATACGGTATCAGAGACTGGTGGTAGAGCTGCTTATCAAAAATGAAGACATTTTATTTTAAATTTTTAGTTTGAAGGGAAAACGAAATGTTTTACAGATGAAGGAATGTTTTATAGTAATTTAATTGGCTCTTATAGCTGGGTTATTTCTCAGTTAGAGGCTTGGGCATGTAACCAGATTAAAATGAAGGAGCTTTCTGTTATTTTCGTAGCACCGCTCAGCTGTCCTTGTACAACAGTGCACACACGCTTTCCACTTCAGTCCTCCTGGGTGTTTTATCATGTTAAGAGAAACTCAAGCTATTGCATGATTAGCCCCCTACTTGGCACGGGAACCCCATGCACAGAAGACCACCAGCCTGCACCGCCTCTTGTCCCGGGTCGTCTGTGGTTGTACGTCAGCATGTTTTGCGGAGTAAATCTGTCGTGACTCTGCTTTGGAGTCTCTGTTATTGGTTTCTGACGCTTCCGTAAACACGCACACACTGGTGGAGAGAACGGCACCTCCGACTGCATTGCCATAGACTCTTAACACATGCCTGTTTTTCTCAGAGGCTTTATTTCTGCTTTCTCTTAATCTTTAATATAGTGCTTTTCTTTCTGGCAAAAGCAAAATATGTTTCAGATTTGTTACTTTAAGTAAATTATCGAGACCAATAAAAAAAAGTACAATGCAGAGCATTTTCTGTTAAATTATTATTGGTTTTGAGTTGTAATTTTGTGTTTTGATTGGGCATGCCTTTATTTATTAAATTTGGCTTTTAGAAATCAAAAATATTGATAGCTTGCTTTTTTCCCAAGATTCAAGAGTATCTGGGAAGATGTGTTTGGTCATTTAATACTGAGTGTCCCCTTTCACTTCTGTATTTGCTATTGAACATATACATGAGCTTCTAAAATTATCATAATAATCATTTACAACTGCTCAAAATGGAGCACCCATTCATCCATCAGAAGAAGTAAAAAAGCTAACTAAATAGAGTGACTTCCTTAACAGCTGGTTTGGTTTGTTAGAAATCTTTCTGTTGCCCCCCCACACCCCCACCCCATGGTTCATGGCTAACACACAGTTGTCAAAGCTGTGAACGCAGGTTCAAGACCCGGGGCTGGGCGTACAAGGAAAAAAAGAAATGCATGATGTCAACATACAGTGAACTAAGAACACTGCCTTAAATGAGTCCCAGATAGTAACCCGACTGCTGGAGAAAGGTGGTCCACATGCCATAAAGCCAGGAAAGGGCCTGATTCTGTTACTCGCTACCATGGGGCTTTTAGCAAATGACCCTCCAGAGTCCATTTCCGTGTCTGTCAATTGAGCGCCCTTCCGAACTAAAGGTCTACCCTCCTTTCAAAAATAAAAAACATGATTTTTGCCGTTTTAATCCTTGATACTTTCAAGACTATTTCAAAGATAATAGGAACTGATAGAAATACGGAGTTTTTCCATATTTGTGCCCCCAGGCTATAGAAAGAAGTTGGTTATGTTTTATTAATGTTTCTATTCAGAAAAGTCTTGTTATTCAGTAGATAGTCCATTACAGCTATCTTTCCAGCCATGGTCTGCTATGAAAAATGGCATTGCTCTCAGCAATGTCAGCAGCGTAGATTAGTAAAGTACAGAGAGTTGCTTTATATAACAGAAATTTTCTTTAAAATGGAGGTCACTAAAAGGCACCGAAATGAAGACAATGCTTTTGACTCATGAAATACAGTTGTCAGAGAAATCTGATCACATAAATCTGTCCCAGGGTTAGGTAAACCTATCAAACTGCTGTGAATTCAACACTGAAGTTCATTTCATACAAAGTCCTTTTCACAGATACATTCAGGTGTAAAAAAATATATTAGACTATAATCACCCTATTCTTTTCTTCTCTGAAAGGAAAAGATGTGACTGACCTTTGAGCAGGCTCTTATTAGAATTAGAGTTCCTTCTAAGCAGAAGTAATACCTGATCATAGAAAATATCAAGCAGGGCTTCAGATAAAGCTCTGAGCATATTCCAGACAAGGTGATTATTGACCAGGTCTGTGAATAATGCATGTTCATAAGGATGTGTGGTTTATCCCCTCAGAATATCCCTTTATACCAACAGCGAGTATTCTTGGACTTTCAGGTGACACTTCTTGAAATGAAGGAAGAGCTCCCAGTTGCTTAGAAAAGCTAGTCAGTCTTTTATACATATCTTTCTCTGACTAGTGGGAGATTTCTTACATCATTATTTTTTTTTTTCTTTTAAAGGAAAGGTGCAGGCAGGAATGAAGACGAGTAGGCAGGCAAGAAGAGCAGGTCGGAAAAAGCATTTATTCAGTTGCTCATCTCCACCCCAACCAGCCCTACATCATGAACCTGGGTCTTGGGATGTATGTGGACCATGCTGGCCTGATGTGGTGGACCTAACCACTCCTCCATCAGGGTACCCCTGTATCATGAGTTTTTTATGGTGAGGGAAATATTTCTGTTTATTTTCACCACAATCAGGAGTGGGAGGAGGGACACCCACAGAGTTGACAGCACTGCAGATACTCTACCCTGAATGCGTTTCTTCTCAATTTTCTATCCATAGTTTTAAGGAAATTATTGAGAAATCAAAGACTTTACCTTGTCTAATTTTTTTTTTTTTTTTGCTAGCTTTTAATGCCAGTTTGTTATACCAGCTGGCCAGAGGAAGTAGTTTTTCCCTAAATCAAGATTTAAAATTTGTCTCTAAGTGAAAGAATGGATATTTATCAAAATGTTTCTGGTTACTTTATGAGCTCAGATGGAAGCCCTCTGAATAAATTAGATTCAGAATTCCAACACTGTTCATGTTTATAGAACTATTTTAGCTCTTATATCCCAAACACTGGTTAGATATTATTACAAGTCCACATAAAGAGCAGAACAAACAGTTGTTTTTCAAATGCACATCGGTGGTATGCCCTGGTGGGATGGCAGTAAGGTCCACTGCCTCCAGCCACGTGAAGGCCATGTACATCACAAGGACCCAGGTTTGTACCCCGGGCCCTGGGGGAAACCAAGATGAACAATGAAATGACAAGATGGGGTGCTTCTTCCTCCTCTCCCTGCCTGCTGCCTACTCGCCTCTATTTCTGCCTATATCTTTCCTTTCAAAAAGTAAATGAGTGAATAAATAAATGGACAATGGAAAATCTCTTCTCCCAACTGTATATATTTCTGTCATTGAGAAGATAACTTCTTATGGAAATCATTAAGCATCTTTATAACTTGATTTGCCCATAACTGCATAGCACTCACATTTGTCTACTGTTAGAAATGAAAGGCATTTCTTTTTAGAACTAAATTATGAGTGATCTTTACATAAATCATCACACTTCCAACCAATATTTCAATGTTCAGACCCTTGATTGGTATGCATTGTGACAGAATGTAAGATAATGTAAAGAAATATGTCAGGAATCTGTCAGCTTCTTTACTTTCTGAAGATCTAGTTCTCACTTGCATTATCTTCCCAAATGAAACCCAGACCAGCATTCCCTGGTGCATTTACACTTCTCATTTCACACCCATGTTCTGCCTCTCCCCTGTGGGCCAGATAGTGTGCTGGGCCTGGAGATAAGTTTCAGTTCTCCAGGAACTTAATGGATCAATTTGACATAGTCAAACTTGAATTCTGTCCTTTAACTCATTGAGAATTTTATTTCCTATGGGCTTCACCACTAGACAGCAACAGAAAGCCAAAAGAAGAGTATGAATGTATTTGCCTTTCTTTGGGGAAATGTGAACTCATAAACACCCCTTAAGATTCCATTTGATATGACTTTTAAGTTCACCTTAAACATTCATTTTACCAGTAAGTAAAGGAGATGTGAAATGAGGATGACTTCATACAGACCCAGTGTGAACTTACTTGGACATACCAAAAGCATAACTATTTAGCTGCCTGCTCCTGTAGGCACGTGTATATTTCTGAGCTGGGACAACAGAGCATGAAAGAGCCTGGTCATGTCATCTTCTGCCCTGGATTCACTAGCCTCATTACACAAGGCCAGGTGATGGTGCTATATCAGTCTATTGCTGCCTGGTGCCATGCTCATGTCTACTCATTTTGGCCAATTCCATGCAAAGTCAGTCCTTTTGGAACAAGGGATAGTCTCAACCTGATAATTTAAGAGTATCTCACCATTTCTCTAAACAGACTTTAACAATCTTCACATTTACCAAATAGTAATGAAAGGAAAGTTGTTTCCCCTTAGTTTTGTATAATCACATCATTAGTTATAATTAATATACCAAATCCTATCTATGATAAATTAGAAATTTTATTAATATTAGACACTGTATTAATAATCCTTATAAAAGATTCAAATACCTAGTTTCAATATTCTTCTACTTGAAAGTCGCTAAGGCCTTTCAGAAAATGCTTAAGTGGTTTTTAAAGTAAAATTGATTACTAGCGCTGCATATTATACAAGGGTCTTGCATCAGTTGATGTTTCACATAGTGAAAACAAAACTCGAGACCTAAGCTAAAAATTATGATTCATTCATCACCATAGAGTATAAGGGGAACCTTGATTTATGGATTTTATTGTTCTCTGCTCAAGAAATGTTTTAATACAACCAGTCATAATGTATTTTACAATATAGGGGTTATCCTTTATTTCCTGTACCATCAAATAGTGCAAAACAAGATAGGCATGAGAGTCGTGTTGCTGACATGGGTCTTGGAGCTCTGGCACACACGTGGCGGTGTTGGGGTTCAGACACAGTCACAGTCATAATGTACGCGATGACCGCATGTGAAGCTAGAAATTTTAGTGTTGGCTTTTATAGTTCTGGAACAGCTACTTAACTGCCTAAACCAATGTGATGATACAAAAAGCAGAGGAAGTAATGCTTAGAGAGTAAAATAACTCATGAAAGGGAATTTGCAAAAAAGAACCTTCCGGAAGTAAAATGTAAACCTGGAATGTTCTGAGAACATAAAAATCTAAGTTTTCATTGTGTCAAGCTTAGATCAGTGAGTTTCCTCTGATGTGTCACAGGTATAATTTGGGCACAAGCTGGGGCTTGTCCATGCAAAAATTAAGATCTAGTCTGATATTTGGATGCCTCCCCTTAAGAGTAGTATTTTTCTAAGACAGTTTTTAGTCCTAGTAAAGAAAATTACAATAGCAAGGAATAATTTGTTCAAGTTATTAAAAATTTATGTCCAAACTATGTGAGAAAGGAAATAACATGAGCATACAAAAGTTAAGTTCAAATACATCAATGCTCTTCTGTATCCCAGGATTCTAGAAGTACTGTGATATCAAAAACACAATGTAGAATGGTGGGAGGGCGGGGAGGAGTAAAAATGTAGAACTTTTAGATCCTTTTAGACCTTTTAGATTTAACTTATTACCATCTTAAAATAAACTGTTTTGTTATTTTACATAAGCCTCATAGTACCCACAAAGCAAAATCTATAGTAGATACACAAAAGATAAAGGAATCGCAGCATACCACTTGACAAATATTGTCAAGCCACAAAGGAAAAGAGCAAGAGAAAAAGAAACAGAGGAACTCAAAACAGTCAGAAAACAATTAACAAAATGCCAATAAGTACATACCTATCAATAATTAATTATAAATTGGCTAAATTCTCTAATCAAAAGACAGAATGACTAGATGAATTAAAAAAAAAAATTTGAAGACCCATCTATATACTACCTACAAAAGACTCAGTTCAGATGCAGGGACACACAAACAGAAAATAAAAGGATGGAAAAAGATATTCCATGCAAATGGAAACAGCAAAAAGAAAGCTAGGGTAGATATAATTACGTCAGAAAAAAATAGAATTTAAGACAAAGACAAAGGAGACAAAAACATCTGATAAGGATAAAGGGATTAGTCCAGCAAGAGGATACAATGTGTGTAAATATTTATGCACGCAACACAGGAGCAACTATTAACAGACCAAAAAGGAGAAATAGCCATAATGTAATAGTAGGGGACTTTAAAACTTTCACAAATGGATAGAGTATGCAGACAGAAACATAAGGAAACAAAATGGAGTGACTTATGCTATGTCCCATATCACCAAACTGAGAATTCGTTTTGACTCTCACAGAAATTGAATTTTAAACCAATCAGTGGATTAGTACTAATTTACCATCTGCCTGATAGACCCCTGCAATCCCTTAAAGGAAAGAAACCTGGCAATAACCAACCCAATATTCTGCCAGGTGTAACTTTCTTGTTCCTGCTCCATTCTGCCTATAAAGTTTCTCATTTTGTACAGTTTCTTGAAGTTGGTTTCTATCCAATAGGATCTGCCCAACTTAAATCAATTTTTGCTCAAATTAACATTTATTTTAATATGCCTCAGTTTATCTTTTAACCCCTTAAACAATATATCTGACCAGGTGAACGTAATAGACATATGCTGAACATTCCACCCCAAAGCAACAGAATGCACCTTCTCAAGTGCACATGGCGCATTCTCCAGGACAGAGTCATACGTCAGGTCACAAAACAAGTTTTAATAAATTTAAGAAGATTGGATTCATATCAAGCATCTTTTCTCATCACAGTGGTATGAAACTAAAAATCACAAGTAGAAACTAGAAAATTCACAAGTATATGGAGATGAAACACTATCCTTCTGAACAACCACTGGGTCAAAGAAAACAAAAGATAGAAAACACCTTGAGACAAATAAAATGAAACAACATACCAAAATGCATGTGATAACACCAAGATTCTAGGACTAGAAGAAGCTTTTGACTGGCACCTATAGATGGAGATGGCATTAAATGTTCCCATATGTATAAGGGCACTAGGCCTTCAGCCCTCTACTGACCTGCTTCTCTGATTCTACCCTGCTTTAGCCTAGGGCAATGGTTTTCAAAACTCAGTAGCTTTCAGACTCACCTAGGGAATTTGATAATGAGTTTCTAAATTAAGAGGTTTAGTGTGGGGGCCAAAAATTTACATTTCCAACAAGCTTCTAGGCTGCAGAATCACTAGCTCTTTCTCAGCCTTGGCTTATGTTAGAATCATCTGAGGCCTTACTACAGGCCAATTAAATCAAATGCTCACTCCTTGGGGTAAGACCTGGCAGGCAGTTCCCCAGGTGATTCTCAAGTGTCCCTCTGGGCAGAATAAATTCACCTTTATTTCCTGCTGGTGTGTTAACATGTACCCAGGGTTGGTTGGGTTTTTGGTTGTTGTTTTTTTTTTCTGAAAAGAAAGGTGCAGGCAGAAAAAGAAAGGAGGAGGAGAAACACTTTATTTGTATTTAGCTGTTTATCTTGGTACCCCCCTACCCCCTGACCCAGGTCTTGAACCAGGGATCTTGAGATGTGGACTGTGCCCCAGTAGAGTAAACCACTAGACCAGCAGGCACCAGGGAACACCCTTAGGGTTTGCTTTAATTAAGTATGGTAAGAGCAGACATGAACATGATTGTCCCGAAAAAGGAGTCATACTCTTGGGTCCCTAGAAAGAGAAGGTACAGCAGACTATGCAGGACCACAGGGACCAGAGTCAACAGGAAGCAGGAGAAGGCAGAGCCTGGCCCAGAGCCCTTATTGGAGTTCTCTCAGGACAGAATGAGCAAGGTAAGTCCCTGTCCCAGTGTGGGACTGGATCATTTGATCATTAATTGCAGTAGGCTCTGGACTGTAGGTGTCTCCAACTACCTGGTGCCTGGGTTCGGGGTGACACAGTGCAGGGGAATGTTGGCCTAGTGTGAGGTAGAAAAAGGAGGTAGTTGGAGATGTGGGCTCCGGATGGGTTGGCTTATATATCAAAAGTGCGCTGGCAGGGTCGCCCTGTGGGAGCTCTTGGAATTAACTAGCCCTAGGAAGGGCTGTCTCTCTAGCATAAAGGCCTCAACTGCAAGAGCATCAAGAATATGAAAAATAAGAAAATACAGTTAATTCAGTCAGCTAGCTCCACTTCCCTTCAGAGTCTCACCTTCGAGTTTCCCAGCTAACTCTGACTATCTTCAATACTTTTCCTCTTCGACGCTTATTCTAAATTGTGTCGCTTAACCTAAATCAGATGTTAGATCAGAAAGAGATGGGCTCTAGCCGGCACCATGTTAAATCACTTCAGGAAGGACTCAGTCTGTCCCCTGATGACATTTGATGAGACAGTGTTCTACAAAATGTTAAGAAACAGGAATTGTTCTGAGAACTATGGCATCTGCGTTAACCTGACACAGCCAGAAGGCCTAAGAGCTGAGAGCATTTGTGTCAACACGACTTAGCTCTTTGTTCCAAGGAACTTTTGCCTAAGGAGGATAAGACTGCTTCAGTAAAGTCCTACAGATCAGCTTACCAGAGACCACAGACAGCTCGGCTGGGCAGACAGCTTGCTTATCTAACAATAGCTCATCTATAAGATCCCTGAACAAGACCTTGCTGTGTTAACTTCTTAAACTACTAAGTTCCATCACTTTGAAAGACACATCTGAACCACTTAAGCCCAGACACCTAAAATCCTACAAAATCCTCCTGACTTCCTTGTTCTGAGACACTGCCTAGTTCTTGAGACCCTCTTGATTGATTTGGGTTCTAATTAACTTCATTTTGCTTTATTATCAGGTCATCTGATAATACATTGGGAAGATCCATAGTTATCTCTTTTTTTTAAAGGAAAGGCGCAGGCAGGAATGAAGGCAAGTAGGCAGGCAGGCAGGGAGAGGAGGAAGAAGCATTCTGTTCCATTTCTATTTAGTTGTTCACACTGATTGGTCCCCTGATCCCAGGTACGTATATGTGGACTGCACTCCTTCAGAGGCGGCTGACCTACTAATGCCACTGGGACTCACTTCAATAGTTATTTCAAGAGCAAAGCGCTCTGTGGTCAAATAAGCTTGGAAAATACTATATACCAATTCCACTTTACGAAGGTTGCAATCCTATTAGCACAATAAAGAACATTCTGAAAGAAAAAACCCTATAGATTAAACTAATAGCTTGTATATGGGAAACTGCTTTTCTGCAAACTTGCTAACTTCTCTAAAGAATTTTTTTCCTTTAACATCATTTTTAAATCACTGGTTTAGGTAAAGTCATGAATGATTTGAGAGAAACTGGGGACATCTAGGTACATAAAGTCTAACCCTGGTGTCCAGGAGCTAATGGTATGTGGAGGCACCCAGGGTCCACATATTGGAAGCACACTCACCCCCCGAAAGAGCATGTGTGCTGGGCCGGCCGCCCTCTGGAGGGGAGTTTCCATGCTAATGGTTCCACATGATGAATGAGGGAGGTTTTACTGGAATCCACCAGTCTGTCTACAGCGGGCCGTTTATTGAGACACCCCGAACAACGCATCCATCACTGTCAGAGCAGGTGCAGGCAGGGCGCCCTCAGGCCCGGGATTCCCAGAGCCACCTGCCCAGTGCGCCCTGCCTACGCCTCGCCTTGCACAGAGTGGGCCTGAGAGCTCGCAGGCAACAACAGTGCCCATCGCTGGTGGTGCCACGAGAAGATCAGAGGAAATGCCCACCTGCTCCTGTCACAGCTTCTTAGAGGGAGAGGGAGACATCAGCCAGGGCAGCTAACTTCCCTGTTGTTCCTGCTCTGGAAACACCTGCTTTTGTCCCAGATCTGGGAGAAAAAATACATAATCAGAGAAGTCGTGGCTCCAGAGCAGTGTCTGCAAAACAGGTGGCCAAGCCAAGAGGACAATCTGGCCTCACCACATCAAGGTCATTCACGTTACTGGGGAGCATTTTGCCAGGGTGCTCCTTGATGTACCCTCATTAAAAATTAACCACCATTAATATTAATTACCATGATTAAAAGGAAACATCTGTGAAGACAGGCAGGCATTCTTGGAGTCCTGGCTGGGCAGAGCAAGATAAAACACTTGCCAAAGGGAAGAAACATCAAGCTCCTTTTTCAAAAAGAAACAGAAAGGGGAAGAAAAGATAGGCTTGACCTAAAGATGCTGGGCATAGGTCCTGAGGTCTGCGTTGGTGGGGATTCCTGATTCCTTCTCCTCTCTCCACCCTCTCCTCCCCTCCACACCATCATCCAACTTGCTGCTGCCTTCTCAGACTGAATAGCTGCCTGCAGAGAGAGACCCCAGTTTTTCATTGTGCAAAAACCATACCACTCCACATCTACTGAGCTGAATGGGGGGGTATGCCTAAGTTGTTTGTTTTTTTCTTGCCTACACTCCAGGAACCATGATCCTTTCAAATGTCTCTCATTTTATGATGGAGGAAGCAAAGGGCTCAACAGATCATTTTGAGGGGAAGTTGAAGACTTCTCACAAGGAATAAAGGCCAAATGGCCCTGCACGGCTCTATAGCAGGGTGTTGAGAAGCCTTGCGGACAGCGCAAGAGAGGACTGGCCCAGGCCAGTTGTAGCCTGAGATGCAGAGAAATTGTCAAGAAGCATGCACACCCCACGCTGTACCTGCTCAAACCCAGAAAGGTGGTGAAGAGAAAACCCCTGAGTCCCACCAACAACATGGGTAGTTGCTTCTGTCCACACACAATTTGCTTGTAGTGAAAGCCTGGCCCAGGCAACTATAACCCAAAGTTTGCCCAGTGCACATCGCCTTGTACAATGCAGTGAGAAAGATACTTTAGACCTAGAATTTATAAAACAACACCTGCTGATTATAGAAATTTCATTGCAGGGTATGCCCTGGTAGCTTAGCAGGCAAGTCTGTGGCCTCTGGCCAGCATGGTCCACATGCATCTTCTTCCTCTTTTCCTGCCTGCCTAGTCATCTGCATTCCTGCCTGCATTTTTCCTTAATTTTTTTTATCAAGTTAAAAAAAAAAAACTGCATTGCAGAAGAAATGAGGAAAATGCTAATAAACCAGGAACTGAGAGCTGTGAAACATCAAAATTGCAGGCTTTCTTTTCTACCCACAAACCCCTGCAAAGCATTCCTTGTGTCAGCAGGGGAGGGTGACTGCAGGGGAGAATGGGTCTCAGGCCACCCAGTAGGGAAGGGGTTGGTGGCCTTATCATAGGTCAGCCATTCCCAAATGCTATTTGAAGTGTTACTGAGAGCATACGTTTGAGAGAATTTGCTCTGAAAGATCAAAGGGGAAGATGACATGGAAACCCTATAAATGAGTCAAGATGCCTGTTCAGGGAAATAAAAAGCAGTAAGGATTTAATTATTAGCTGAGTTTTTACTGTAGGTAGGACTTGCAGACTTGCTGATTTTTCTGCTCAGTGAAACAAAACTGATTTGAACCCCACCCACTGGTTCCAGCACTGTGAGCCCCTGAGTTGAGTCTTGGCGAGTCTTGCATTTCCACAAGCGAAGCTGTGGCTCACCCCAGCATCCCCGGTCTCAGTGAGTTCTGGAAAGTCCTCTGCCCTGGGCTAGATGGGGCTCCAGGAAATGCCCCTTACAGACTCCACCGGAGCCCAAGGCCAGCAACCCTGAGCGGAGGAACCAACACAGAGGGTGGTGGTATCTTCTGGGCCCCATGTGTTTGCCGGGAGAGATGGTGAAGCTGAGGCTTACAAATGGATGGGTGACCTGGCAGAGATGTGTGGTCCCAGTGGAATCTGGTTGCCATGGGGATGTGAGGTTTTCTGTTCAAGCTGTTCGAGAAGCAAATTTTCTATTATGTACATGTAAACATATTGCAGCATCTTTAGGTTTAAATTCATTTTCTTTTTCAAATAGCACCCAGGGTGGGCTTGTATATTTAAAAGAATTACAAAAGGTAATTTCTCAGGAAATAGCTCTTTGGAGAGTCGCTGGGTTCAACCTTCACTGAGGCATGAGTGTAGGAGGAAGAGAGCTGGGCTACTTTTTCAAGAAGCAACCAGGTCTCCCAAGGTCATTCGGGACAAGTCTCCAGAGAGAGATCTGGAAACATTTTCTTCTTCTTCAATCTTCAGTGACTAAATTTTTACCTGTTTTTCTCTTTTCTGCTTTTTAGTAAATGGCTCCACATCCCTGGTCTCTCTCTTCTCGCTCAACACGCAGGGGAAATTTTTTGAGCGTGTCTTATTCAGTCTGAACTGCTAAAGCAAATTATCTTAGACTGGGTGGAAAAGCGACAGATATTTTGTTCCTCACGATTCAGGAGGCCGGAAGTCAAAGATCAAGATGTCAGCACCTCCTGTGTCTGGTGAGGGGCTGTATCCTGGTTCGCTGGTAGCTGTCTTCTCTTGTCTGCACAAGGCCCAGAGCAGAGAGAGGAAGCCAGCTCTCGTCTTGGCTTATATGACCACTAATCCCTTTCAGGAAGACTCTATCCTCAGGACCTACCTTCTCCCCTCCTAAGAGCATCACATTAGGGGTTAGGATTTCAACATATGAGTAGCAGGGGTCACACTCAGTCATAATAGTATTTGTGGACTTTTTCTGCCATGTGGAAAAACATACATAACAAAGTGGACCATTTTAACCATATTTTAAGTGTACAATTCAGTGGGATTAAACACATTCACACTGTTGTGTAACTCCCACCACTTTCTATTTCCAGAACTTTTCATCAAGCCAAACACAGTCTGTACCCATGAAACAATGACTTTCCATTCTCTCCTTCCCCCGTCCCTAGGAACCACTATTCCACTTTGCCTCTGTGAATTTGCCTGTTCTAGATAGCTCATGTAAGTAGAATCATAAAATATGTATCCTTTGTGTCTGCCTTATTTCACTTAAACAGTGTGATCAAGGTCCATCTATACTGTAGCATATATCACCATTTCATTCCTTTTTTTAAGGCTGAACAATATTCCATGGTATTTTCATGCCACACTTTGCTTATCTGTTCCATCTGTTGATGGACACTTGGGTTGTTGCTACCTTTTGCAGCTATTGTAAATAATGCTGCTATGAACCTGGGTGTACAAACATGTTTGGGCCCCTGCTTTTAATTCCTTGGCATATAAACCCAGAAGTGGAGTTGTTGAACCACATGGTAACTCTTATTTTTAATTTTTTTAAGAGGAAGGCAGGCAGGCAGCAAGAAGGAAGAGAGGGGAAGAAAGAACATTTGATTTATTATTGTTTGTTTTAGTTTTTCCCCTGGCTTCAGGCCATGGAACCAGGTCCTTGGGCTGCGCATGAACTGTGCCCCAGGTACAGACTTAGCACCTGAGCCACCAGGGTCCACCATCATGTTTAACACTTGAAGAACTGTTATATTGTTTTCCACAGTCCCTGCAGTATTTTGATACATTTATTTCCTAGAGCAAATAATGACTGTTTTCTGAAAGGACTTGGCAATAACCATCATTATATTTAATTTTAAATTCTCATATTTTGCTCCAAGGGTTTTGATAGAACTTCTTCTATTGACTGCTGAAACCACAATGTTTCTGGAAGAAGACACATTATAGATTGATGATCTACTGACTGATTGATAGATCTAAATTAGCAACAGCTAAGAGTAGGGGGAAACTCATCTACCTGATTTTCCAAACCATCCTGAGTCACCCTGGACTCAGTATTTGACTTTGTTCAACTATGGGGACCTGGGTTTGGTCAGACAGACTTCGTGGGTCTCCTTGGGTGTCTACCAACACTCTATGGTTTCTTGTCAACTTTCACAAAATCCTTTTATCACAACACCCCTGCTGCTCCCCATCCTCCTGCTCCCACTTCTGTCTCTACCCAACCCCCAGTCAGGACGAGCAGATCCACTCACAAGCTTTCACTGAGCTCCTTCACCTAAGAATGTCCACAGCACCAGAAGTCTCCTTATCCTGCTTTGGTGTGTTCACTGTTATTTCTATGGTTTGGGGAGACAGGACATTGCTCACCCTTATCCCCACCAGTACCTGGGAGAGAATTCAGCTCATAGAAGTTGATCCTGGTCATAGACTTGGAAAAAGATGCTGCTTGAGGTCCCTAAAATAAAAGAAGACTCTGGGCGGCAGAAGAGGCCATTTCTAGATGGGGAGGGTAGAAAGAGGAAGAGCCTCTGCTTATTTTACATTTCTTTTTAAATATTTTTCTAGTGAAATATGGCATATTTTAAAAAGTATATGAGATGTAATTGAACTGTTTCATGAATCACTATAAAGCAGACATCCTTGTCACCACCATCTAAGTCAAGATGAACATGGCCAGGTGCTTCCAAAGCCCCACCCACTTCCCACCCCGGGAAACTCTTCCTGGTTCTGACTCCTCCCTTCCCCCAGGATTTTATTCTGAGTTTTATAATAATTTTTCTTGGTGTTTTTTCATTTATTTACTCCTTTTGTAAGTATCCATAGAATAAATAGTTGGTCTTAACTCGTCTTTGAACTTCACATGAAATAATTCTACATGTGCTCTTTTGGGACTGACTTCATCCACTCCCCTTTCTGTTTGCAACTGACATCCCGGCCATTGCACCAAGCTGTGGTTGGTTCATCCTTGCAGACCGGGAGCCCCCCACTGCACTGACATAGCCCCTTTATGAGGCACACATGTCATACATGTTGATGGACAGCAGGTTGTGTCCAGTTTGGGGCTAATAGGAAATGAAGAGATTAACCTCATACATACTTAGGAGCAGAGCATTTGCCGAGCGGTGGGACAGCTGGGTCACAGTGTCACACATCTTCCCCTCTACGAGGTGATGAATGCCACCTTGTTTTCTTAAGTGCTGCATTATTCTCACTTGCTCCCCACATGAGAAAGTGCCTGCCATTCCCCAGCATTTCGACCTTCAGAAAATGCTCTGAAATCCATGCACACGAAGGGCCTGTCTATTGTACTAGAGTTAAAAAGTTTCAGTAGACACCTCTTTGACCTCAGTGACCTCTAAACTCAGGGACTCTTGAAGACCCTTCCACAGGAGCCCCTACTCCAGTTTTTGGGTGGCAGGAGTGGGTGACCCATGTCATAAGAATAAAAATCGGGGGCAGGGAGGACTCAGGGCTTGTCACTGTCACCCTGGAGTTGTGACCCACAGAGCCCTAGCCAGCTACAGACCTGGTCAGCTGGTCATAAAAAGCACATCAGAGGCTCAGGATATTGCTGGTTATGGGTTGAAACAGAGTCCAGATGCTGCCTGCTGATTCCCTCTCTGTCCCCTGCTGAGCTACACACCTGCCCTGAGCCGGGCTTCAGCAGCCTCGTGTGGCCCAGGGAGCAGGGCAGGAGGGCAGTCTTGCTAGGCCTGGCCAGTCAGGAACACTCGGGCTCTGTGACTGGGGCTCACCCCAGATAGAGCAGAAATGCTGTTCCTCTCTTTAAAATGCACCACATTATTTCAAATTTCAAGCAATAGAGCTAAGTACACAGAAGAACATAAAAGCACTGTTTCTGTTGCTGCTCAGAAATAAACACCAAAAATATTTGGTCAACATCATTCCATATATCTTTCTGTGCAATATATGGATGGATGGAAGGGATAGGGGGAGGGAGAGGGGGAGGGAGGGGGAGGGAAGGAGGGAGGGAGCTAAATGGGTAGTTGGATGAGAAAGTGGGTGGGTCGGTGGATAAATGGACAGGTGAATGGATTGGTGAATGGTAGTTGGACACACAGGCTATACAAAAAATTCTGGAAAAAATCCTATTTTATTTGTTATTTGAAGATAAAAATTGGGCATGCCCTGGTAGAATAGCAGTTTGGTCAGCCACCTTTGGTCACTGCAGTCCACATATATCCCAAGGACCTGGGTTGGCAGTCCTGGCCTGGAGTGAACCACCTGGTATGATAGATAACAACTGAGATGAACAAATCATTAAAATAAAGCATTTATTTCTCCTCTCTCTTCCTGACTGTCTGGTTCTGTTCACCTTCATTCCTACCTACACCTTTCCTTTAAAAACAAAAAGAAAAGAAAAAATGTTCTTTCTCTTTATGAATTAATATTGGTTGCATTCATCCTCTGATGATGAATAAAATATTCTCCATGCAGAAAACTAGAAATCACAAAACATTCAGAAAACAAACTTCATCTACATTCTACTGTCAGAAAATTAATATTTATGTATCTGCATGTGTGTGTCATATGCAGATACATTAATAGTAATATATAATATAGTATTAATATATGCAGTATAATTATGTATATAATGTCTTTATTAAAATATCTGAACAATGCACCACTGTCTCCCACCTCCCATGACTCCCCTTGCAGGTTTCCAGTGCTCAGCAAGCATGGCCTCCCTGGTAACACTGGCTTCTGGTCCTAGGTGGGGCCACTCAAGAGACAACAGCAGTCTCACAGGCTGCCGCTGCCTTCCCACCCAGTCAGGGCTCAATAATAACCGAATCTCACACTTCCCATGAAAGACCCAAAGAAAAAGTGGACGCCCCCAATAATTGTCAATGGTAGGCAGCAGTATTTTGTCTCTCAGCTCGGCCACCAGCAGAAGTCTGCACGTGAAGCAAAACAAAGCCAAACCTGAACATACTCATGGTGATAAGAGGTACAGAGATCTGCACAGCTCACTCCACAGAGAAGCTCACTGGCCATTTTGTAGCTGTAAGGGACACAGTAACAAGAATTTGATCACCAGGACAAGAGACGCCACTCATTCTCTGCCTGTGCAGACACTGCAGCTTTACAGTGGTGGCACCAGAAGCGAGGCTGGATGACTCTCCGCCCCATCAGAGGCAGCAGCCCCTGTGGGGGCCTAAAAAGCACAAAATGAACCGAAGCCGAGACCGGATATCTCATCTCCATAGCTGTAAGACCTTGAAACAAATTTTAAAACCATTCAGGGAAGCGTCACAATAAATATAATTCTGTTTAAGTCTGTCTCTAGAGCCATCTGGGGGCGTGGCGTCTTCCCTATGAAGTGAGTGGGCGTCTCTGTGCCCCCCACCATCTTGGAAACCAACACACAGCTCAGGAGGCATCTACGCCTGTTGTCTGAACTCAGGTTCTTGAGAGGCTTTAACGGAACTTTGGAAAGCTGAATCCAAAGGTTTCTAGCTTTCTCCTCAAGCTATAAGGGGGCAGGGGGTGGAGGGGGGCGGTGCTGTCTATAAGCAGCCATGAGGCCTTGTGATTATACCAGCCCCCAAGCTCTCATTCCTTGCTCATTCCAATCTTCCTGGGGCCCCTTGTAATCCAAGAACCTGGTGTGATTCCTACCCCCAGAGCACCCACCATGCCTGCCCTCCCTACTCCAGGATCAAAATCTCCCCAACTCCCGTTCCTCGGTAACCTGATGACCACCTCTGTGGACGGGGCTCAGCTGTTCATACATGACTGTTCCCAGGCAACAGGACTGCATTTCCACTGGGTGCTTCCAAAAGCAAGGCTGCACCCCCAAAGTGTGGCCCCCACCAGAAGCAAGACACCCTGGGTCTGGTTGATGGGCTCTGCTTTGGGCATGCCGGTTTGTGGGGAGCTCGGATCATTCTGAGTAGGGGGCTGGTTCCTCCCTCCATACTGAGACCCTCCTGATCCCCAGGGAGTTGAAGGGCGGGAGAAAAGCCAGAGGCCATCTCCCTGTCCCCAGTCGGCCCCTGCCTGTGGGGGCGCAGAACAGGCTCACTCTGTTCAACCCAGCTGGTGAGCTCGCCAGATCTTTCTTTATCCCCCATGCCACCTCCTCCTCTCACCTAAAATGGGAGGAGAGGGGGAGGAAAGGCTGCCTCTCCTCCTGTGCTGAATTTATCCCACCCGCAGACGGCTGCGGAAACCAGGGAAAAGATAAATGGAGAAGTCTTGTTATAATCTTTAGAACCTCCCTGTGCTCGCCACCCACTCCGTTTTCTTCCTACCTTGCTGGGGAGGAGCTTTGCCCAGCTTCCAGCTCCTTCCTGCACCCGAAAGTGCATCTCCTGGCTCCCGTGGAGCCTGCAGCGCTAGCAGCAGCCTGGCTTCACAGGTTGAACTGGGCATGTGGACAGGTGCTTCTCCTTTCCCAACCAGTTCCCACCTCTGAGTGGGCCTCACTTCCCGGGCCCCTTCCCAGCTTTCTGGCAAGAACGACACCTTTGCTTTTGCCTCAGACCCAGCTGCATGACATGGAGGTTCTAAGGAGAGAGAGAAAAATGGCAACAGCCTGAGAGAAAAACAGAAAGGAAAGGCCTGGATAGCCTTCAAGTAGAATATCAGGTTTGGCCGACGGAGAGAGGGTTTAGGGAGAGCAGAGAAATCCCAGGGTCCAGGGTCACCATCCATCTTCATTAAAGCCCACTGACAATAAAAAAAGACAAGCTGTAGTTATCCTTCTAGAAAGCGGGAGACTGGACATCAGAACTCAGGCTTGTTGGTGCTATCATGCAGTGGGGCACAGCTCAGCGGCTGGCCTTGGCCTGTTAAGGGCACCCCTGGGTTTAATGGAGGAGGTAGAGCTGGGGCCAGGCAGGAAACAGGTGGAGCACTGTGGTGGAGGAGTAAGGCCCTGTGTCTGCAGGGACCCCAAGGCAGCGGCACATGGGGGATGAGGAGGTTCAGCAACCCCCATGAGGGGTTGCTGAGTCTTGTGGGATTGGAGTACTGGTGTGATTTTTCCTGTGGGTCTGGCTCTGCAGAACCACATGCTTGTCTCCCCAAGGCCTCTCTCCAGTCCCCCTGTAATTCTGAGCCATTCAGTATATTCTGCTTCACTAACTTCAGCCAGAATTGGTGCCTGTTGCTTACAGGTGAGATTTCTAGCCGATTCCCCAGGCTTTAGGGCTCCCATTCCAGAGAGCTCTACTCGCCTTCTTTCCAAATGCTTTCTGCTGGCCAGAGGCCCGAGTATACCCACTCCATGTAGGCAAACCCAGCAATTCACACGGCAGTGAAAATTTAAAAGCCTCCATGTCTGGTGCCAGCCTCTGCTTTCTCCATCTGTTGCGTCTTTTCCTACTGATCAGGTGAGTTGATGGAGGGGTAACAAGATCTAGGGGCAGTGAGACAAACTGAAACAAGGCCAGCAGTCGGGGGCAAGCATGAGGCCCCGAGAAACCCCTGTACTAGCCTCCTGCACAGCTCTGGGCCAGTGGATTCAAGGTCAAACTGCTCTAGTCACAGGTTATTTCTAAATAGGACTTTTGTCATTCAAAGCAAGGTGCCCAGGGCTCAGAGTGCCTCTTCCAGCAATCCACATGGCAATAATTAATAATCACCATAATCCCATTATAATAATTCAAACACCAGGCAAACATCTCCTTTCGGTCTTGCCCTTTGCAGTGGTATTTTCCTCTCTACATATCCTTTTAGCACCTGCCTGGCAACACTAATTATATGAACTGAGGTCGGGGTGGGCCAGCACATCCCTCTGCGCCTTGAAATGACATGGTTGCTTCTGCTTTCAGGAGAGTCAGGATGTATGGTGAGCAAAGAAGTGAAAGGGTCTGCTGAACTTCACGTCTGACATGCAGATGTCGATGTACAATGATGCACGCCTTGAGCCTATATATGTGATGATGCGATGTACCGTCAATGAAATTAATAGGCTTCTTTTCAACTTTCAGGTAAGTTCTTTTTAAGTCATATGATATTATTAAAAAAAAAAAAAGCATTCCAGATTTAAAAGGAAAAATACTATATGATTCCTTAGTCCTGGGAGAAGGGTCAGATAACATGAAACAAAGACACAAATCCACCCAAACTTCTGTGAAGGGAGCTGTGGCCAGGGACCAGCAGGCTCTGCCTGAATTAAGAGTAGGACAACTCCTTCTGAGTCTCTAACTGCAAAGCGACACTGCGATGCTCCTGATGGGTATTCCTGGAAGGCCGTGTACCTCCCCCACGCAGGGGAGCTCTGAAATTGGTGGAACATGTGGGCTCCAGGCCCCTGTGCTCCCAGGGACCCCACCTTCCTGACAACATCCAGATGTGCCACTGTGCCATGGGTCTGATTAGCTGTAGCATGTGCTGTTCCCGTGTTCCCAGGATTCATTGGTGTTAACTCCACTGCTAATTGGGTTTGTATCTGGCAGCGGTGACACCGAATAAAGGTTTTGTAGTCAATTATGTTCTCCTGAAACACACAGGAAGGGGGTGTCCTGTCAACGCTGAGGTGGTCTCTACCTTAATGAGCTGCCCCAGACAAAGGCACAAAAGGACATTATTATCCCTGTCTTTAGTGGCTTCTGTTGAACAAGAAGCTGCGTTCTATCTGGGCACCGTGAGAGCTGGCTTTACTGCCCTTTCAAATTGCCTGCTTCCCAGGGAACACAGCTGAATGTGATCAGGTACGTGAGAGCTCCTCTAAAATACCATCCCTGAGGACACAAAACGAGCACATGCTCTTCCTAATGACCAGGGCTTGCTTTAACAGCACCCCAGCCAGGAAATGAACACTTAGTCCCCACTGCCCCATCACCCAGCCACATGCCACTCACCTGGAGGGAGAGAAATGACATTCTTCCTGTAAGGAATTTTTCGTCCAGAACAAATCATTCTTCAAGTGTTTTAACATCCTGAGTGTGGGTGGAAGTGATGCTTACTTGTATCTTGTGGAAAAGGTGGTGTGTTTATAGAAGATTCATCCAGCTGACTGGGCTGACTGTGGGAAGGGCTGGCAGTCACTGAGGGAAAATGGCAAGGCAAAGTCTTGGTTTCTTTTCTTTCTTTCTTTTTTATTTTATTTGTTTTTGTTTGGGGTCTTGGTGGGTCAACTTCTGCTACTTTTTTTGGATTCTGGGGGATTTCCAAATCTCTGCCCCAAGGACCTGAAGGCACTTCCTGTTTACAGAGAAATGGAAAGGCAGGAAAAGTTCCACAGTAATTGCTCTGAGACAGGCTACCAGGGCCTGGGAGTGGCCTGGGACAAAGTGGGCCCTCTCTAGACAGGGTCGTCTGGCTGTAAGAAGGAGCTTCTGAGGAGATGACTTCAGGCACAACAGCAGTGAGCTGGGCTGCGGTCCGCCCGTGCTGAGGGGGACGCCACGCAGGGCGGCCAGCACCCTGCCGGAGCCCACCAGGCCAGTCCAGCCTGAGGTCAGCCTGCGCTGTCTACTTCCACAATCCCATGACCAGCCTGTAAATGTGATACAATGAAGCCCAACCACTTCTGCTGTGGGAACTGGATCTGCACATTTTCTGCCTTTCATCTCCACGTGTCGGGGATAAATCTGTCAAAATAAGCAAACCACAGCATCGTCACTGGGGCGAGGGCAAGGCTGTGGTTCTGGGGGTGCAGGGAAGGCGCTGCTGAGCGGCCTGTGGGCGACTGCAGAGAACAGGGGTGTGTTTGACCATCTGCCCATGCCTGGTCCAGCAAACGGGGCTGGCCAGGGAGAGCAATGTCATTCTGACAAGGTACACAGCCTGTGTGGGGACATATGCTGCGGTTGTCAGAGCCAGACTGCTAATTCTGGGTTCTTTCTGGGAAAGCTTCCCTGAAGAATTTTATCATTAGCTGGAGAGCATCTAACCCTCCCTTGATCTCCTGCCAGAGTAGATTTCTGGAGAAGAGCCTGGCTTTGAAAAGGCAAATGCAGAGAGCAGAAAGGCCAACTATGACCATACCAAGCAGAACTTCTGGGTGATGAAACTGCTTTTCTTTAAAGCTAACATAAGAGAACTGATGTTCTTAAACTAGTTGTCTTGTGTCATCCTCAGGAGCAGTGGGGAGAGAGGAAAGCACATATGCTTATTTCCTTCTAATCCAGGTAGATGACTTACTTCATTGACACGTGAGAAAAATCAAAATGTAGTCAATGCAGAGATGGTCACAGGTGCCCAGCTCTGAATTTTTCTCCTTTACCTCACTGTGCTTTCTTCTACTCCCACCCCAACGTACCTCTTCACCCTATCACCGCCCCAGGCAGCCCAGTTTCTCCTTCAGTCTGTCACCCTGGAAGGCCTGGATCTCCTTCCCTGATGCCAGGTCCCTGCGGTGTTTCACAGTGATGCCCAAGAAGCTTCGCAGTATGCCTCTGTTTGGTCCCTAACCACCACCTCTGACTCTCCAAACTGCCTGCGGGCTGTTCCCGAGAACTGCTCACCGCCATTCCTTCATTTGCACTTTCTTAGTTTAGTTCCTCTGAATCTTTCCTCGCCCTTCTTAAGTCATGTGGGAGGGGGAGGCAGATGATGTGTCTCCATCCTGGGATGAATTTCCAACGTCGTCGCGCATCTGGCTAAGAGAGAACCTGGTTCAGAGCAAAAGTTGCATCTGGACCCCGTGCACCTGGGGTAGAGATGGGGTGGATGTCTGTCACAGCACCAGACCTAGACATACATTCTTCTTTTTTTAAAGGAAAGGTATAGGTAGGAATGAAGGCGAGTAGACAAGGCAGGTGGGAGGAGAAAGGAGGAAGAAGCATTTTATTTGATTTAGTTGTACATCTTGGGTTTTCTCCCCAGCTCTGGGATGAGAGCCCAGGTCGTTGGGATGTATATGGACGGATTTTTAGACAGGAAGCGGTTGACCAAACTGCCACTCCACCCGGGAACACCTAGAAATATATTCTTAAGGTTCCAATAAATGCAAAAGATCCTCCTTAACCAGCATACTAATGTGCTGTCTTAATAGAAATGAACACAGAAATACAATCCTCCACATTTGCCTATTATTATTCTCTGGGAAGAACAAGCCAGATCAGTCTCCGGGAAACAATATTTTTAACAGGCAGAGCTCTCAAAGAAAGGTCAGACCCTTCGACCTACATCCAGAATCAACTGAATTGGGCCTGGAGCTGGCCTGACTGGAGCCAGATGACCATTATCAGATCTCAGAGGAACGACCCCTGGCAGTGCGCTTCTTCCCAACCAAACTGCATCCTGAAAGCCCTTGGGGTTGAGGAAGGAGGGAAGAGCCAGGTCTTGTCCAGCACAAGGAGTTTATTTTAGGGAACCCTCTGTCCAGTGGCAGAGAAGGCTTCTCATGCCTGCTTGGGCTCCCCGGGCTTCACAGGGGTAAAGTAGAGGGAGGAACTGTGTTTGCTGTCATGCATGTCACCACAGTGAAGCCAAAAAGGCCCCCAGACTCCTTCCTACCTCACCATCAGCACTCCCCAGCCCTAGAGCTAGCCAGAGCTGGCCTTACCTTTGCAGAATGAAAGGCAAGCAACATTATGTTGAATTTCACCAAAACAACTTTTAAGTACTCCTACAATCAAGTTTACGGAAAAAATAGAGGACAGGACCAGTCTGTATAAAATTGGCACAACCATTTGGTGAGCCCCCGAAGAAAGAAAGTGGGTTTTATTGCTTTGACATCTTGCACGGGCTGGGTGGAGGGGATGAAGACATTGCATAGTGTGAAGTCAGGAGGCCGGATGTCTGGAACTTAAGTCCAGCCGGACATGTGCCTCTGGAAAGCATTGTCTCCAGTGTGGGGACAGGACTTTACATGTCCTGTGTCCTGTCCCTCAGAGTGGAGCTTCTCCAATGTGTCCGCTGGTGGTGCACTGGTGGCGGACGATGGGGCCCAAGAATGCTCAAAGGGACCACAAAACACACCCATCTTCTCTGAAGTTTGCACTTGTATTTGTTTTCACTGAAAAACCAGGCTTCATGCTCTTCAGTGGTGGAATGCAGACACTGCCATCCTGGGAGTAGCCACAGCAAGGCAAGAGCCGGACACTGAGACAGAGTCGAGGGCAGGAGCTCTCCTGCGGGGCCAGGACTAGACTGAACACGGCAGTGCTGCTTGCACTGAGTAAGGGACAGGGGTCCACGGGGGGGTCCTAGAGGCTAGTCTCCACCAAAGGCGGGGACCTGGATGTTAGAATTTGAGAGGTACCATGGTCTGACCTGGAAGATACCCGGTACTCCCAAAGAGCTCCTACCCAGTGGTGGCTTAGCTGAGGTGCGGGCAATGTGCTGATGTAGGTGCTGATGTAGGTGCTCAGGATCGCACTCAACAGGATAGGCCACATTCCCTGGGTTCCTTTTCCTTCTTCCAGCAGTCGTGGAGCTCCTGTCTAACGACAATGGACTTTGACAGGTTTTGGGCTGTCTCACCCAGACATCAGGTAGTGCTGTGTTCAATCACTCTCCCAGGATAAGTGACATCATGTTTTTTTTCTAAGAGTCCTCAGTTGGTTTCTAGCTGGAACTCTGATAGCTAAACAGACACAGTTAATAAGTTGTGATTCTATGACTATATTAGTCAATATTTGTTTTTTAGTCTTAATATAACTAATGCATGATTTTGTTTGCTGCGTAGTAAATTAAAGATTTGGCAGCATGTTAAATACATGGTTTGATTGCTTAGTTTTTTTCTCCAAGTGTTCAAATGAAGTTGAAGCTCCAGACAGATGTACCACATCTCCAGACACCCTCAGGGGCTGCCATTTTGCCCAGAGTTATAACAAAACTAAGCTAATGCATTAAGTCAGATCACACAGAGGGACGCATGGATATTGATATTTAAATAGCACTGATCATGTGCTTGAAAGCATTATGATGGATGAAATAGTGCTTGAGTAAAATTCAGCTTTACCTAGCCAATCTTTAAAAGTCTAACTAAGTGAATCAAATTAGTGGTTATACGAAGAGAAGGATAGGGGGATGGGCAAATTAGATCAAAGGGTCATTTATATGGTAAAGACAGAACTGGACAGGTAGAGGAAAACATAATGTGTTACATACAGAGGTTGACTTACAGTGATACCCACCTGACACCTATACAATGTTATGATGTGATGTTTCTTTAATAAAATTAATCTCTAAAAAAAGTTTGCCTGGAAAACTATGATGCAGACAGTTTGTTGGAAGACTTCTACATCTAAAACAGAAGGTAAAACTCCATAAATATTCAAGCACATCTATCCTGCTCCACTGAACCACAGAAAACTAAATAATTCCATCAGTTGTGCTGCAAATACAAGGCTCTTCCTCCTAATTGTAACTGACCACGTGGTCTCGAGACCACATTACATAGCACCGAAGAAAATGATAGAAATGAGACTGTAGACAAGATTCCAGTTGATCAACATGGCTTGGTAGACTTACCCTGCTTATGGCAGACTTTCATTAAAGAAACCTACTCAGGCATTTATGGCTTTATAGGTTTTTTAATTAAACTAGTGCCTGCTTGGATTAGTCCTATGTGCAGAATCCTCATAGGATATTTCACTGATATATAAGAACCCTTACTTGGTTTTCTTTTTATCTTTACCAGATTTTTAGCCAAGAGGATTCAGAAGGCTTTACTCACTTTGGAAAATACCAGGGGTTGATAGCTCACTGATACCTGGCCACTTTTAGCCAAAGGAATATGCAGGCCTTTGCTAGAATCATACATGGATGGTCTTAAAGGGCACACACCATTGTCTTAAAGAGCAGGGGGTAGGAAATTCAATGAAAAATCTCCAGCAGTATTTTAAAATTTCTTGTATTGTCTGATTTATGATGTTCTGAGAGACCTGGCAAATTTTATCTTTGGCAATTTCTTAGGTGAAAGCATTATTGCTCATAACTTTTCACTGTAATGAATGTTGTAACACTCTAGTGAGACACGAGATTTCAAAGGTTACTAGAGTTCCTGATTTGATTGAATTTCTTGCACCAATGCAATTAATTCTACTCAAAGAAAATGGAGAAGTTCCAATATGAAAACGTATAAGAGGTGAAAAACTTCTCTACCAATGCACTTATTACTTTGAGGAGAATCACTTAAAAAAAATTTTTTTTTAAGTAAATGATCTGTGTCTCTGGTAAGGCACGTACATTATAAAATACTATATATCAGTGCAAGTTTTTTTTTCTGGTGAATTCTTTGTTTTATTTTTTATAATTTCTGTCACTGTGTCAACATTAGAACATTCTTGGTTCAAATTAAAACTAATTGAAAGTTATTTAGGGAAGACAAGTGAATAACAATGTTTAACAGTTAGCACCTCTCAGAATAGAAACTCAAACAGCTGACAAAATGGAGGTTGAAAAGCATTCATGGTTTTGACTTTTCCAAATCACAGCAAAGACTGAAGTTTGCTTATGTAACTGATAGGAACCCAGGATCCTATACGGCCCAGCTTTGGCACTGGCCCAAACAGGCAGAAGACTATAATTGAAAACAATTCAAATCTTCTCTGTTTCTTAATGTCACATGTAGGTGGGTTTTAAATATGTGACAAAAGCAAAAAAAACAAACAAACAAACAAAAAATAACTCTCCTACAGCAGGGGCCAGGAGCAGAACATGTTAGATTTTGCATCATGGTCATTTTTCTTGATTTGTGTCAGTATCAGAAACTGTAAGAAGCCAGTGGCAAAATAATTTTGTCATGAAAGCATTTCCTTAATGAATCAAGTGGTTAGATCCTGCGCTGCTGGGGCCAAGGCTCTGCTTCAGTTCCTGGTAACTTTGCTTGTAGTCGCCCTTCATCAGACGGTGCCCCAGAGACAGAGCACTAGGAGAGGATTCTCAGACCGGCTTCTATATGAAATCTGTTTGTGTATGTGTGTGTCCGTGTATGTGTACATCTACATATATATGTATGAAAATACATACAAAATCACTTCCAAGGGAAAGTTAAAGGTAACATATATAGATAGATATACATATATAAAATCTTTCACTTCAGTTTTTCTTTCAGAAGGGGACTTCTTTTCTTTGAAGTCAAAGCGCAGTTGTTCTGGGTGAGGAAAGATGGGAAGCCAGAAGAGCCACCCTTCCGGCCACACCCCACCTCTACCCCATCTCCTCCTCTCCTCCTTCCCTTTTCCCAGACACTTCTGAGGGACTTCTTGAAGCAATTTGAATCATGAGTGTAGTGGATGGAATCATTTGGAATGAGAAATATCAGGTTCCTGTCCTGGACGAACAAACACCCAGCCCTCGGCTGCTGTTGAGAGTGGATGGCAGGCGTGGGGTCTCAGCAGATGGTGATTTGCTCTCTCCTTAGTCACTAGGGGGAAGGAGAGAGTACAGTGGGATGGGGCAAATCTACTCCGTCCCAGCACCAAGATGGGGTAGTGTGAGTGGGCACGATCAGTTTGGGATGTAATAGGCAACATGTATGTAATCCAACGATTACAGCTCCAATAATTACTAAAAAGTAGCAGCCTGAACTGTGCAACACTGAGCTTGGCTGAAAAAAAAAAAAAAAATCAAAAGAATCTGACCATTTCAGAGAGACTGAGATAAAGATTAAAAAAAAAAAAAAAAGGAGGTCTGTTGATGTGAAATAGATAAAATTCTCAGAGCCTGAAAGCATTGGTATTTCCAAATAAATTTCATTTGATTCTTGAGCTGTCGGGTGTGTAACCTCTCCAAACTCTAAGCCCTGAAAAATGGAAAAGTACAATTGAACTCTCCCAGGAGCTGAGGGTTGACCCCAGAACGTGCGTGCACAGCACGCGATCCCCGGGATTCGCGTGGGCTGACCTGCAGGGCGTTATCAGGTGGACAATGCTCCAGACCGGCGGGGGACGACCAGCGGGGCTCCAGCCCCAGGCTCCCCTCCCGGAGAAGGCCGGAGTTCGGCTGCCACTTTAATATCCCACTGTTGCCACCTGCTGGCCACTGGACCGAGGCGCGCCGCGCTGGAAGACGTAGCTCAGGGTAGCCAGGCGCCAGGGAGCCACACCAATCAAGAAAAGCAGACTGCTTTCTCCAAAGACGTGACCTTGAGAGGATCCACAATTTTTCCATTCATTAAGCCACACAAGAAAGTAACTTAAAAAAGCAATACTTTTCGTTCATGCGTTATTTAATGAGTCCGTTGCAAACAATTTTGTAGCGAAACACTAGGTATCCTAAAAAGCGGTGGGGGTGATTGATAGTAATGCCCATTCTGTCCCTAAATGATGTCATCCAATGTGGTCTTCCACCCTATTCACCGAATAAGCCTTATATCCATTCACTCACTCATGAACAGCCTTTGAATACCTGCTACCTCCAGGGTTCTGAGCCCAAACTGAGGCTGCAGCCAAGAGAAAAAAAAGATACAATCTGTCCCAGGTCTGCAGTCCGTTAGGAGAGAGGCATTCATCATGTATCTTACAACTAGATGTAACAGGCGTAATAGAAAAATACAACTGCGAGAGGGCCAGGCAGGCTTAAAAGACTTTAACAGAGATTTCGGCTATTTAAGAGGCCATTAAAATTCTTTTCAATGTTTTCCTTTTTTGAGCCAGCACTCCACTCTTAGGAGACTTCCTAAGGCAACAGTCAGAAAATCAGATGACTTCTATGTCTAAGGATATTCATGGCGTGATTGTTTACAAAAGCAGGATAATTAAAGGGGAAACAAAGGAAGCCACATCCAAGTGTCCAATGATGAAGTGCTAGTTAAACAAGTTATGATACATAAAAAAAATAGAAGTTTCTCTCACCATTAAAAAGGAAAATGTAGACACCCATTATGTGTCTAGGAAACTATTAACTATTTATTTTGTAAGTGATAGAAAGTTATCATTGTAAATCTCTTTTTGAAAAACATTTTATATGTTTTTTCCTTCTAGCTCCTGACTACATCATCATTTTTTTTTGTTATTACATTGGATCATTATGATCATCATGCAAATATGACATTATTTTTTCCATCCAGGAAAAAGGCACAAAATAAAAACTTCTATTGAGTCTCTCCCCGCAGCAGTTGCCACCTTGTTTCTTTGTTGCCTGGGTTTTGTCCATGTCAGGGCACCCAGATTGCTGCCCTCATGATCACCGCTGTCCTCATCTCACAGGCACCATCAGCAGAGTTTAGCAAGAAGGCCCCCACCTCTTCTTTGTAAGTTTTTCCAGAACTCCACCCTCCCTTGGCTTTTCTCCTACAGCTTTGCTTTTTCCTTTTCAGTCTCTGCTTCATTCTCTTTTCTGCAACTTTTATGTTAGTCCTTCTCTCTGCCTACACTCTTTCCTTTGACTTTATCCAGTTCTGTCCACCCCAGCCTAGACCTCTCCCCTTAGTCCTGACTCATAAATCCCACAATCTATTCAGATTTCCAGTAAACATCTAGGACTCATCATGCCCCTCATAGAACCCATGATTCTCCATCCACAGCCTTCCATCCACAGTCTTCACGTGTTGGCATCTAAATCCTTTGAAATGCTCACACCAACTTCCTGCCAAGCATCTTGAACCATCATTCTCTCTTACTCTGGCGTGCAGGTGCAATCCTCAGTAAATTCTCTCAGTCTACTGTCAAGATATATTTTCCTACATGCAACTACTTCTCATCACCATCACTGCAATTATTCTGGTCCAATCCACTAATATCTACTCCCTGGATTTTTGAAGAACACCTGACATTTCAGTCATCAAAGGAACTCGAGTTGTCCTTTTATAACAGAAGGCAGGTCATGACCCTCTTCTGCTCAAAACCCTATAGAGGGTTAAAAGGAGTAAAAGTCTGCTCGGTGCCGGCAGCTCCTCTTCCCAACTTACTCTCTGGTCTCAGCCTCTATGCTTTCCCATGCCTCACTCTCTCCAGTCAGGCTGGGGTCCATGCCATGTCATGAGCACACCGGGCCCTTCCCTCTTTGAGACTTTTATCACTGCTCACTCTGCCCGAACGCTCCCCACACAGATAGATATCAGCACCTCAATCAAGTCTTCCTTCCAATTCCTCTTCCTCGGGGAAGTCAACCCAAATGACTATGTTTACATTTGCAATTCTCCAGTGGTCCTGTCTCCCCTACCTAAGCTGTTTGTTCCTTTTTCAATAGCATTTTCACCTAAGATACTAAGCAGTTCAGTTATTAACTCTACATATTTTTATTGACGGTCCACTCTAACTAGAAAGCATTTTTTCCCGAAGACTCATTTTTCCTTTGTTTTGTTTACTAGTATATCCTAAGTGCCTAGAACTATGCCCAGTGGAAAATAAATTCATAAATAAAGGCAGCAAGGAAATCCTTTCACAATGTTTATGTATATCAAATCATCACATTGTGCATTTTATTTATTTTTTGCAAGAATTTTTAATATTCAAATAATCCATGTATAATTTCCTTTCCTTTTAAAAATTATGCTTAGATTTTTTTTTTTTAATTTTATCATTTCTCTTGTTTGCATTGCTGTATGCTTTTTAGGATACTGAATTTGCACCTCAGTCTGTGTGCATTTCACACCACACCAAGGGGGCCAAAGGGGAGGAAACAGGTGAAAGAATGAGTAAACAGGATGGTAAAGAATATATTGTATATTTTAAATGAATTATCATTTTATTTGTTAATCATACCTCAATAAGCTGGATAAACATTAATCTTCTAGAAATATCATTACTTAACAGTAATTAACCTATGAAATTAAGGAAGTCTTTTGACTTCATGTAACACAAAGCAGGAAATTGGGGTAGTGAAAATACTATATAAATAAATGAATGGATGGATAGCCGGATGGATGGATAGATGGATGAATGGATGGATAGGCGCATAGATAGAAAGGATCTGAATGGATACAAACTAACCCATTAACCAAGGCTATTTCTAGGTAGAAGAATAATGTGTAAACATTTTCTCTTTTTGGTCACCTATTTTCTATAATAAAATTTCAATTACTTGAATAATAAAATTCTAATTAAAAAAATCACTCCTAAGAATCTTAACACTTTTAATAATGCTTTTGTCTATAGTTCAGCGGTTCACTGTAGAGAGAACTGGCAAAATGGTACAAGACAGAAGTCACCCATTTACTTCATCGTGAAGCCATTGTGAAGATTCTCTGTCCAGACTGTAGGAGAAATCCTGTCTTGATTTAAATTCCCCCAGAATCAGATCCTGTCTGGAGTCAGAGGAGTGGCGGAGTGGAGAAAGTGAGATAGAGTACGCCAGTAAAGGGAGGTTAATCAAGCCATTCCCACCAAGGGCGGCGAGGATTCAATCTCTGGATGAACTGAGATGCAGCGAGAAGCATCCTCAGCGTTACCTCACCCGAGCAGAGGAAGCTGGGGTGTTCCTTCACCAGGGCTGAGGGCTGTCTCTGGAGTCCTCAACTCTTGTACTTCCAGCTTGACCCACATGTTTCTAGAGCCAGAAAACAAAACAAAACAAAAATCCCTCTGACAGAGAGTCACAGGTGCTGGTGAGAAATAGAATTCTCCAAGCGGAGATGAAGCCACGGCACGTGGGCGGGCACCGGAATGGCCGCACTCATTTCTTGCTTCAACCCTGATGTATCTGGGAGGAGCTCCCTTGTCTGTTCTCAGTGGCTCCTGGCTCTGCCCCATGGGAGGCTCTTCTTTGTCCATTCACCTCTATGGCCACTTCGGAAGTGGACAGTGAGGTGCGAACCCTCTCTGGGAGTCCATACAGACATAACCTACTTATTCCTGGTACATGTGTGGGCATCCAAGGATTGACTCAAGGCTTGGTCTGGATTGATTTTTTTTCAAATTCTTAGCAAAGTTCTGAAATACTCATTTGTAGTCAAGTCAACGTGCCAGTGTGCACACATAATCTTCTTTATGGGACATAATTCTCAACCCTGGTATATTTCTTACATTCTGACCCCTGTGCTTCTCAACTTCAATTTAACGGCAACCATCTTGAAGCCTTTTGGGAAAAAAGATAGGGTTGAGTGTGAAGAAAGCAACCTCGATCTGGTTTTTACTGTAGTGGTGAAATGATCTATTTAATAAGAAATCTTAATGTGCTTTTGTTGCTCATTCTTTTTTGTGTGTTATCACTCACTCTTGAGGCTTAAAAGCAGAAGACTCCAGATTTCTGGACTCAATCTGTTCCCTTTCATTTCTTCTCTTGAACTAACCAGTTCTTTTCTGACAACTCTTCCTTGTACTGCTCAATAAGCAAAGCAAATAAGAACCATATGCACTAACTTTGGGTTTTTCAGACTCTTCTAGTGTCACAAGCCTAGTAGACACTTTTCTCATTGAGTAATTGAGGGCAACACTTTCATTAAATAATGTGGCATCATATAACATAGGACTTCATGCAGGCCATGTCCATTCTGCCATTCAGAAGATGAAAAGGTCATAGGTAAGCAATGGTGAGTGGGGTTGTGAGTCTCATAAAATTTCTCCTCTCACCTCATTTTCTAGAACATGACAGATGGCTCCAACTAGATGTAGGGACAAGGTGGAGGACTAAAATTTTAGTGGACAGCTGATCTCCCACAATTTTTTTTAAAGGAAGAGTACAGGCAGGAAGAAGAAGAGGAAGAAGCATTTTTATTTATTTTGTTTAGTTGTTCACCTTATCTTGGTTGATTTGTGTGCCAGGGGATCTGGCCCCAGCACACAAATCCAGGACTTTGGGATGGATGTGGACTGTGCGCAAACCCTACTCCACCAGGGCATGTCATCTCCCACAATTTAAACAGAAAAATCATATATAAATACAGGCTTCCCTCATTATCTGAGATGGAAAGTTTCCTATCTGGTATGATTTGGTAGGTTATTTGGGGGATTGGCAACATTATTACATATATAATATGGAAAAAAATTTTGAGCATTCCCAGATCCAAAAAAAATTACCTCCCAAATAGGAATGTTCTACTTTCAGTTAGCAGGGGAAGCATCTCCGCAAACTTGTTGCTCTCTCCCCTCAAACCCTATCTCTAATGATTTGTTTGGACTCACTAGAACAGGAGGATTTGTCAGGATGCTGGGTTTGAGGTGAGGGACCTGATTCAATCTGGGAAGAAGACCAGGAAGGAACAGACAAAGTACTTAAATAACTACCTCCTTCCCCGCTTTGGTAAAAATATTTCTCAGACTGTGAAATTACTAACTACTGGCTTTTAGCCTCTTTTTTAAACAAAGGAATTGAAAAGCTGAATCACTTTGCTCTCTGCTTCCCTGAGTGAGAGGAGGCAGAGGAATTGATGGAAGGAAGTGGCAAACAGGAACAAATGCTTAGGTGGGACAGTTTCTCCTGTTAATTATTCTGCACTTGAATGAAAGTTCATGGGGGTGAGCAGTTTGCTCCAGCTAATGGCCCATCATGGGGTATGTACTGCCTGAGACAGAGACAGTCATTGGAATAACTGCTCTGGAGGCCAGTAAAACCATTTATGGGAGAAACCGTCTTTGTTAAAAAGCAAACCCAGAGAACAGAGAAAGTCTCCAGCAGCAGATTCAGCGCTAAGCAGACTCTGCTCAAACACAGTGCATCACCAGAGCTGCCCCACCTCAGCCTGGGGTGAGCCACAGCAAACGAATGGTCCTGTGTGTAGAACGTGGTCTTGTGTGATTTAGGATGAGCAGCGTGTTATACAAACAGCCATTGACTCAGAGCAAGAGAACCCGATCAAATCAATCCACAGAAATGAGGTTCTGGTTTTCACCAAGCGGGTGGAGGGATTCTTTCACCATTCAGAATAAGTGTTTCCGAAAAAAATACAGTAAGCATTTTTTCAGACCTACCACATAGGACACTGGAAACGCAATGCAGGTCACAGTCAACGCGTCAAGGCACAGCGTCTGTGCAGAGGCCCTCTGTACTCATGTGAAGACCTCAGCAACGCCCTGGGCTTCCAGGCTCTGGGCCGCCCAGCTGTCACCACCACAAACAGGTGGTGTAAAACAATAACTCGGCTGCACTGCCAACTCACTTTCCAAATCCTCCAGCAGCCAAGCATCCAGCCAGCCAGTCTCGGCTGGTGAGCAGCATAAGCCACCACTCTGCCCCCAGGCCACACCAGCACCCACAGGCCATGGAGCCCCAGCCGCTTCTCCTGCTCCTCGGGTTCTGCTCAGGTACGTGCTGGGGTTCTTTGGCAGGGCCGGGGGTGTTCTCCACTGAGGGTAAAGCGCTAGGAAGCCCCAAACCACAGTGGCTTCTTTGATGGGAGCCCAGAATTGCAGGGCGTCGCCCGCCACAGGTTGCACTCAGTCCTCACTCATGTGGGCTTGACTGGTGGTGGACCAGGACTGCCAGTGTGTGCTGTTGGGGTCAGACAGGAGCTGCCACTCACTGGCTCCAAGGAACACTCTCCCTTCTCCCCGACTTGGTGCCTCCTACTGGCCCATGGGATCGGATTCGGCCACACTTCTAGCACCTTGGAGTTCCTCTCCTGTTTAAACAGCTCTAAGGACCGAGACAATGACTTAACATTGTGAACAAGACGGTCAGCACGCCCTTCTATTGCTCCAGGAGAATTCTGTCAAGAGGTTGATTGACAGCTACATGTGGGGGAGAGGAAAGCCTATTCATTATAACTATTCATTTGAACTCTCCATCAGGGATGAAACATCTTGTAATGTTTTAAAGTTCTGAAGTTAGCCAAAATGCATTATTCCTACCAGGTTTTTTTTTAAATGGCATTATTTTATGTAGGTTTGGGTTTGAATTAAAAAAGTAAAAACCTTGCACAGCCCTTGACCTGCACGCAACTCTGGATGTGTCACACACAGCAGCTGAAACACTCTCCTGGATCCCAGGCTTCCGGTGGAAGGAAATGGGAGACGGCTGCTGGCTGCTTCATATGAAAGTTCATTAGTGATATCACCCCAGCTGAGAGACAAGCCGACGGACATTCTGTGATTTCTCTTCCATAACATTGCTCTGACAAACCCAGACCCTTTCAGGCAAAAGAGGCAAAGAGCTTTGTTACTAATCTCTTTCAATAGCAGAGTTGAAAATAACCTAAACTCAGACAAATAATATCCTGTGGGATTTAGACTGGATCTCACCAAAGCTGACCTGGTGATGCGCTGTGTGTGTGTGTACACATGTGCGTGTACGTGTGTGTGCATGTGTATTGCGTGTTTGTGTTGTGTGTGAGGGTATAATTGGTTATGCTGTCTGCAAACACTGGACTCAATGAAAATTCTTAAGTGATAAAGTGACATGCTTACGTGTAAAAGTCCTAAGACACCTCTAAGGACACCGAAGTCCTCCCAAAATGCCTGCTTAGCTACTTTTAGAAGTAAATATGTCTTTGGATCAAATAGAGTTTTTCTCCTAACATCAATTCATATGAACGTTTCATAGAAATTTAGAACTGGATCAATTTCTTCCAGTTTTCTTACAGAAAAACTAAGGCAGAAAGACATGAACTAAACTGCCCAAGGTCTCTTAATATATAAATTTCAGAATAAGATCAGCTGGAGACTCCACCTGCTATGTGTACAGTCAGAAAACAGAGCCTGAAATTGCCAAAAGTAGCAAGAGAGGTAGCACCAGGTTGATAAACATTACCTAAGGTGACTAATAACAGCCTAGAATTCCTTTTACCCAACCCAGCTAGCTGCTCCCACATAACAGATTGGACCAGGATAGAACAAAAAGAGCATTTTGAAATCCAAACTGGGTTCCCCTACTTAGAATCAGTCCTCTGTAGGCAAAATTCTCAGTCATATATCAGGGACCATTTTTTTCTGTGGTAGCTTCACACATAACAGTCTCTGCATTATTTATGCAGTAACTTTCATTATAACCTTTTTATCTTTTCATCTCTAGAATCCCAAATACATTGCTGCCACCATTCTTGTGATTGATGTTCTCAACACTTTCCAAGTTGTTCAGTTTTTTATGTAAAGGACCAATGTCAATCTCCAGAGTGGGGGCAGGGACAGAAAGATCAGATTCATGTCAGAATCACCTTCGACTACACCAAAGCTCTTAAAATAATGCTTTGTATAAAGTAAGTGCTCAACAAATATTTGATGAAGGAGTTGATGGGTTACCACCTTCCAAATAAGGATTACCAATATGATTTTTTTGAAAAGCAAGAGTTTGATATTATTTGTTTGTCTTTGTTAATTTATACCTTGTCTTTTAAGAAGTATTTACTGTGAGTCATTGACCCCATGAAGATGTGGGCCAGCTCTCCAGACAACATTGGAGTTGGGAACTGAATCATAAAATTTTGACTTTAAGTCCAGTAACATTTCTTATTATGCTACTTTGGGGAGGGAAAAATTTAAAAAAACCCTAATAAACCCAATATAAGATATGGAGACCTCCTTGAAAACTCCTTAGAAATTCATCAGGGCAAGAACGAGTCCCACTCACTGGTAGTGAGGGTTGGGAGGAAGTGAATGTTATTGGAATGCTGACCATGTCTGTCGGCCCAGTCTTCGCCTTCTCTTACTGGGCCGTAAGGTTGGCCTGCATAGTTTTCCTGATACATAATACTGACCATCTGTTCTAGCCATTGCTTTCTAGTATGTTCTTCCTGTCATACTTGGGGCACTGGGGGTGGTGCATAGTCATTTAAAAATAAATAGCCCAGGACCATGCTAAAGCAATCATTTAAAAGGCACTTAGTATCCCATGCCAGCCCCTGGCTCCACTTTGGGCTGGCTGGGTCCAGGGTAGACAAAGCATGGAGGACAGATCACCAGATCCCAGGAGCGGGATGGGCCAATTGCAAAACCTGGGTGTTTGGAGAACAGGCTCCCTTGAGGGAGTCTCAGATGCTTTGGGCAGAAGCCCAGTGAAAGTTCTGCTTAGATAAACACCTTGAGTGCCCTTGGACACTTGGTAGGTTCAGAAAACTGGGAAAACTCGAAATAAAGAAGTAGGCTAGGTCAGGGGTGCCCTAAATAGCATCTAGGCAGATAATAATGAAGCTAATTAAGTAACACCGAAAGCCTCAAAACTCTGAATGGAAGTGATACCTTTACCCTGAGGGTAAGAGCACAGGCCCTGGTGTAAAACCGTCTCCGTTTAGTATCCACCTCCAAGCAGCTAGGCACTGTGAGTGCACAGCTGCACACTCCAAGCTCAGCTCTCTCCTTTGTAAATTAGACTTACCTCAGAGGATTGTTTTAAGGATTCAATAGATAATATAAAAGAGGGCCTTTAATAAAACGCTACAGACAACACACTTTGTGGGGTAGGGGGCGTGTAGAAATGTATCCACTTATTGCAGAGCATTGTATGTTTCAAGGTAATTCCAAATTCTCGATGAGAAATAGTGGGCAAGAGCTTGGACCCTGGGTTTGAATCCTTGTTCCATCGTTTATGACATCTGGGCAAGTCACTCAACCTCTCTGTGCCTCAAGTTCCTCATGTGTAAAGTGAAGCCAGTCATAGCATCTGCTGCACCCAGGAATGAGGACCGAAAGAATTAGTGTATTTAAAAAATGAAGAAGAGTTTCTGGCACATAGCAAGTTAGAAATGTTGTCATTTTTATTGATTAATAAATATGGAAAAAGTACTTTTTACTGGCCAATTATTTTGTTGAAATACTCCTCTACACTGAGGCTCCTAGGTAAAATATAAAAAAGAAAACCTGTTTTAGAAGTCAACACTGCTGGGGAGAGGGAGAGGGAAGACATCTCACTCATTCCACTGTCAAAGTTGTTTTGACCAGGGAGAAGGGATGGTGTTCTCGGTGAGAACCCAGGAGAGTGGAGATCTGGTTACATGAAGCAGGACACCGGCATCCTGTGTCTACTTCCTGTCCTGACCCTGGGCAGGCAATCCCCTCTCCACATAAGACTGGAGTCACCAAGACCCAAAGAGCCTTCATGAGACACTTGCTGGGATTTGGAGCATTTCTCACAGGCAGCCGTGCAGTTTCCAGGACAGTCCAGCATTGTGAGTCCACTCGTGATATTGAGACCTAGTGTGGGAGCACAACACAGAATGGCAGGGCTCTAACCTAGCTCTGCCTCAGCCACAAAGTTCATTTGGACAAGGCGTCCGACCCCTCGGAACCTCACGTGAGGATGTCTGCCTGCCTGCCTCATCAGAGGCTGGTAAGACAGCATAACTCTGGTCAGATAAAAGGTCTGTAGCTCTGAGAGTATTACGTGATACTACTCTCTAATCTGGGGGAAAATGTCCGAAAAGTTCCTTGGAATCATTCACGTCCCATAGGGGGGCCCCAAACCCAGGTCAGCAAACCACACAGTTTTCACTCTCTTTTAACTGAGATATGTACCCACCAAGCAGCGATGCTTTTTAAAATTATGATAAAACATGCATGACATAAAATTACCATCATAAAGTGTACAATTCAACGGCATTAAGCACAGGCACAATGGTCTGCAGGCCTCACCGTCATCTAGCTTAGAATTGTTTCATTCGTCCAGAAAGAAGCCCTGTGCCCATTAGCAGTCACCTTCTAGTCCCCTGTCCCCTTAGACCTGTGGACTACTAATCTGTCTCTATGTTTTTAACTAACCTGAGTATGTCACATGAATTGAATTAAATTATATGTGGCCTTTTATGCCTGACTTCCTTCACTTAGCATGTTTTTAAGCTTCACTCATGTTATAGCTTATAGTAAGGCTTCATTCCTTTTTTGGACCTTAATGTTTCACTGTGTGGATATGCTACAGTTTGTTCATCTATTTATCTGTTATGGGCATTCGGTTGTTTCCACTTATAGCTATGGTATACAGCCCTACTATGAGCATTCCTGCAAAAGTTGGTTTTGTGTGACGAATTCTTTGGGGGTCATAGGCAGGAGTGGAATTGCTGGGTCATATACTGACTTGTTCAGGCCCCACCAAACTGTTTTAGACAGTGACGGCATCATTTTACATTTACTAGCAACACATAAAGGCTCCAGTTTCTCCACGACCTCACCAACATTTGCTATTTTCAGTTTGGTTAAGTATGACCATTCACAGGGGTGTGAACCAGCATTCATTTTTGGCGGTATGAAGGAAAGTCATCTGTCCAATACATCTGTGTCATGATAATCTGGCGCGTCCCACTGTTGCCCCAGAAGGGGCCACACCAACATCGGCTCTTGGAAAGGAACTTGAGGCAATAAGAGCCATTATCAGGAGCCCTTCAGTAAGGCATCCTGCCTGCTCCTGAGAGCCGGTCACACCTGCACTACTCACGTTAGTGTATGTGGAGGGTGAGGCGCAGAATCTAACAGCATGTGTGTCATTTGCTGCCTCAGTTGGCTTCATCCTGGGTTCCGAACATGAAACCCGTCTGGTGGCAAAGCTATTTAAAGACTATAACAGCGTGGTGCGCCCAGTGGAAGACCACCGCCAGGCCGTGGAGGTCACCGTGGGCCTGCAGCTGATTCAGCTCATCAATGTGGTGAGACAAGAACTCTTCAGGCTCCTGTGGCACCGATACCTCTCTGCAGCATCCTCCCCTCTCCTCTCTTCCCTTCCTTTCTACCCCCTAAATATGGGGCCTTGCCTTTCTTTCAGGATGAAGTAAATCAGATTGTGACAACCAACGTTCGTCTGAAACAGGTAATTCAGCCAGATAGTTGTATTTATGTTGTGTTCATTCACCCTGAAATTTAACCTGCACTCAGAAGTCCATTTGGACAACAGCAATCTATCCCAAAATGTTGAAAGCGGATATTTTGGGATGGTAGGGCTAGGGATCATGTTTGTTGGTGTTTGCTTTTTACTGTGTGCTCATTCTGTATTGCTAGGGTTGCTGAAACAAAGTCACCACATGGCTTAAACAACAGAAATGTATTGTCTCTCAGTTCCTGAGGCCAAAGTTAAAAATCAGGGTGTTAGCAAAACTGATTTTTTCTGAGGACTATGAGGATGCATCTGCCTAGGCCCTGCGCCTTTGCTTATAGCCTTCACTTCATATGACATTTTCCTTATAGAGATAGAGAGAGGTACATGCGTAAATACACAGGTCTTCTTTTTACCACACCAGTTACGCTGGATTAGAGCCTACCTTAACGAACCCATTTTAACAGGAGGAAGGAAGCAAGTAGGAAGAAGGCAGGTAGGCAGGAAGGCGGGAAGAGACAGAAGCAACCGTCTGTTATTTACTTAGTTACTAAGTTTTCCGTTTTGGTTGCCCCCCATTCTGGGAGGCCGCTGGGCTCTGTGTTGGCTACACTGGAACCCCACTCTTAGCATCGAGCCCCCAGGGCGCACCAGACCTCGTTTTCACGTAATTACCTCTGTGAAGACCCTCTCTCCAAATAAGGTGACGTTCTGCGGTAGTGGGAGTTGGAACATCAACACCCGAATTTGGGAGGCGGATAAGAATTCAGTCTATTCAGAATAATGTTAAAAGAGCCGCTGCCTGCCAGAGGAGTGTTCGCGGCGGGGTTCGCGCCTTCCCCGGTGGGCACTGCAGCGAGGGCGACCTGCCACCCCCTGGTGGCCCACTCGAAGTTACCGTTCATGCCTCTAAAACGCGGTCAGTAATTCTACCTCATAGGATCCCGGTGAGGCTACAGGCTTTACGTAGGTCAGCGCTTAGAAGGATGCCTGCAGGTAACCCATCCTAGAGAAGTGTTTGCGGTTATTTGTTATTAAAATGAAAGCGGTACGCTGAATTCATCTTTTTTTCATTGGAGCACAGTTTGTCAAAATCTGAGTGCATCATACCCATCAGAGCTCTTGATAACCCTAGAGCTGGTTTTGTTTTTGTTTTTGTTTTTTGTTTTAATGTTTTTAGCTTTATAATTAGCTCAATGTCTTCATTTCTAGCAATGGGTAGATTACAACCTAAAATGGAATCCAGATGACTATGGCGGGGTGAAAAAAATTCACATTCCTTCAGAAAAGATCTGGCGTCCTGACCTGGTCCTCTATAACAAGTAAGCTAAAGGCACAGAACGGGTGGGGCGGGGCGGGCCTGGGGGCAGGTGGGGGCCAAGAGCCAGTGGAAAGGCTGCCACCTTCCCCATTCTTCTCACCACTGTGAACATTAAATAACGCTTAAAAAGCAAGAGCAAGTTGACAGGCAAGGATGCCATATGGTGTCTCCTGTTATGAACAGAAACAGTGATCAGAGCCAAATTGAATCAGGGCTGTGGGGTGGGGGGACAGTTAATCCCTGAGAGGTCCTAAAGGGTGTATGGCAACTATTCAAGGAACCCAAGCTTCAGGTAATTGAGGTCCTTGGAATTAAATGTCCTCCCTACCAATAGGTCTAAACCTCCCAGGCTTATTCATCACATCCTCATGCCCTCCCAAGACACTGCGTGCGCTGATGGCCCAGGTGCCTGCACAACCCGTCCACTGAGCTCCATGACAGACTGCTTGTTGTGAAATGATAATGTGATTCAAGACGTTTTTGGTTTAATGGCACATTCATTATCATATGCCCTTCATTTGTCAGGGAACATTCATTTCAAAGAGCATCCTTCCCAGGCAGGCGTACTCCAAATCAGCCTGGAGGATTTGCAGTCTGACCCTGTTCAGCGTGTGCCTGGGGCAAGCAGGCCGTGCCTTGGAAAAGACCTACCAGAGAAGGCAGCAAGGGCTGGTGAAAGGGAATAATACTCTGCACAGCCAACCCTTTCCAGCTGGTATTTTCTACTCTGTATTTTCTAGTTATACCTGGGATTTTAGCTTGGGACCAAATTACCCAATCCTGTGTGTAACCTTTTCAGACAAATATGCTAATAAAGCAGTGTCTTGTGTTAGTGTCTCTTTCAGTAAGAATCGAAGGCAAGCAATTACAATCTTCTGTTCCTTTTGATAGGCTTGCTGAGAAACAAGGGAGAGAGCCCTAGCCTCCTTTGGGAAGGTCCAGGGCCAAGCAGTCTTCTAGATAGAGATCTTCTTCTCTCCCAAGAAAGATCAAGGCGAGAAAAATCTCTTGATTTGTGAAATTAAAATTCAATATATGCCATATGTCCCTGACTGTCCACCAAAGCGAACCCCAGCCCACCTGCCCAGCACCTATTCTAATGGCCTGTTCCCTGGACATCAGCTGCTTGTAGGAAGCACAGTCTGTCCGCTGAATAGGTCTGCACTTGGGGCCCATTGTTATGTTTTTTTTAACATTTACCATCTGGGGGAGATTTTGAATGATAAATTATTGTCAACATTTAAAAATCAGTAACACATTAAAATCTGGATTTTTAGCCTCACTAGAAAAAAAAAAAACATTCAAAAATCTAGAAGCTTTGGATTAACGGTATCTCGGTTTCCCCCCATGGAGGCTGTGAGCCGAGCTGAGCATGAGAGGGGGCTCCTCCTTCACACAATCCCCCTCACTCTCAGCTCACCTGCTTGGCCCAGGAGGCTCTGAGCTTGTGCCCCACCCCACTGAGTGCTAAACTGTTCTTCAGATAGGCTCAGACCCTTCCTTAATCTGCTTGTCACTGGAGGTGTTGTTATGTAAAAGGCCTGGGGGTTTTCTCGGTGAATTTACAAAGTATATTGGGGAGCAGGGAGCTGGAGATTAACATGACAAATATCACTGAAATCTGGGAAGAAAATAAATCTGCGAAGCAATCGCTCCATGTCACCTGTTACTTTTTTAAAACTGTAGGTCCCCAGGGTCTTCCCCAGCTCTTCTGATTCGGCACTTTGATAGTATCGGGGGGGTCTAGAGTTTAAGCCAGCACCCCAGTGAGTCTTATTATCAGACAAATTTGGGAAACATTGTCATAGATAGGAAAAAAAAAGACACTGCCCAAAAGCAAGCTTCTATAATTAGCACCTGCATAATTAACAGCTGTCTCCCGTTTGCTCCCCAAGCAGAAGTGAACGCTCATCCTTCATGCGGTGCCACGTTCCTCTCTTATCCCCACTGTAGTGCAGATGGTGACTTTGCCATTGTCAAGTTCACCAAAGTGCTCCTGGACTACACTGGCCATATCACGTGGACTCCTCCGGCCATCTTTAAAAGCTACTGTGAGATCATCGTCACCCACTTCCCCTTTGACGAACAGAACTGCAGCATGAAGCTGGGCACCTGGACCTATGATGGCTCTGTGGTGGCCATCAACCCAGTAGGTGGCAAGCTCGTGTGCCGAGGCTGGATTCAGTCCCTAACTCTGCCCCTCCAGCACCATAGCTTCTGGCACCAGTGAGGACGTGGGAGATCATCTTGTCTGATGGTTCTCAACTGACTGGGAAGGTTCCTGATGCCCTGCACATAAGGACTGCCTGGGAGCTTGAATGAATTCCCTAAGCCCAGGCTCGGTTCCTAGAATTCTTACTTCATCTGTCTTGGGTGGGCTGAGGTCACTGATGATATGTCTTAAAGCTTTTTTCAGGTGACGGTCAGAAGTTTAACCAGCCCACCTAGAGCAGGAGTGTGGGCACACCGACAAGTCCCACTGTCTCTGAATGCAAATTACCTCTGGTGCATTATTTAAGCATTTTATTTTATTTCACAGTTAAATATTCATTTGTTAACTTTATGGGCCCATGCCAATGTAGACACTGTGAGGACAAGCACTTTGCTTAATTCACTCTTTAGCATCCAGTGCAATAATAATAAAGACTCAATACGTTTATACAGAAACAGCAAACAAAATGTCCAGGTGACTTAACTGTGTGGTCAACAGGGAGAAGCCCTCTAGTCCAACCCCCTTATTTTACAGGAAGGGACCCAAAGCAGAAGTGACCAAGGGTCCCGCCTGTGACAGACAGCATTCGAATCTGTTGCCTTTTCTCAGCTGATTGTGAAACCCTGCCCCTCCTCGGGGCGACATGACTGACATCACCATTTCATTCCATCTTGTCAGGAAAGTGACCAGCCAGACCTGAGCAACTTCATGGAGAGCGGGGAGTGGGTGATCAAGGAGGCCCGGGGCTGGAAGCACTGGGTGTTCTATGCCTGCTGCCCCTCCACCCCCTACCTGGACATTACCTACCACTTCGTCATGCAGCGCCTGCCCCTCTACTTCATTGTCAATGTCATCATTCCCTGCCTGCTCTTCTCCTTCTTAACCGGCCTGGTGTTCTACCTGCCCACGGACTCAGGTGGGTGTGGCTTCCATGGGTGCTGCTGATGCTGATGGGTCTTGTGCGTCTATTTCGGAGAAAGTCAGAAATAACCATGGGCGAATCAGCACAGGCAGGAAACCGGGTGCAAGTCATCATCCCCGGGAGCATGTATTTATTGGGGCCCTGGGCAGTAGTGGAAGTCACTGTGGGTGGCGCTCACAGCTGGAGCTGACTACAGCAGGCACTGAGCTGAATGTGACCCTGAAGATGCACATACCTAGCTCAGTCTAGTTAAAGTGAATAACCACCAAAACCGATTTGCCAAATACCTACTGGGTCCCCCGCAACATTCAGGAAAAGGCATGGATCACCAACCCTCCTCATGTCTCTCCCCTTGGAAGTCACTTGCTATAATATATACTGACTGATTCACGTCTTGCCTCTTTTGCCCACTGCTTGCCATTTGAAAATAGCTTTTGCGTATCTGTTTTCCAGATGCTAGTATCTTTAGACACATGACTACTTCCCAAGTGGCAATTCTTTCTCATCTATCAGCCTAGACAATTTACCTCCTACTGAGTAATCACATCTGAGACATAAATTCACCAAATGCCAACAATCTACAGAAAAGAGGGGCAGGGTCCACATGACTGTCAGCAAGTCTGCTTATGAACAATTTTTGGAAGACAAATAGGGAAAAGAGTACAGACAGTTCTCAAACTTTTGACAGGTAATCATCTTATCAAAATGACATTTTTTTTAAACCACAGAAGTCTAAATCCAACTTCCCAACAAGGAAATTATTCACACCACTTATATTGGTGGAGCAACTGTTACGTGGCAGGAATACAGTAGAAAATAAAGCAGAACTCACCCCACAGAACATATGTTCTAGTCACTGTACTTGTTTTTAAACAAATGATCACAAACACAAAGATTATTTTCAACTTTCTAATCAAATGAAGCTTCTTAACATGAAGAGACAAAACACTAGTCAGGGCAATATGGAAACGAACCAGGGTTTCTAATAAACACAGAACCATTTTTACTGAAGAAACATTCAGAGCAGCAAGTCTGCTTGATAAATATTAGCTATTCTTGTTATCATTATTCATCAAGACACTGTATATAACTTGATCAATATTTCATGTTTATAATTCTGTCTTCCTTTCTATTTTTGGAGACTTTCCTGCCCATCAGCTAGAAATGACAACGTCTTGCTTGCTTCCACGTTTATCCTGCTTATACTCTGAGCATCTGGGACACTCAACGTGGCGGGCGGGGAAAACTCCAAACAGGAAAGCCAGGCCACATAAGGGCACCCCTGGACACAACAGTGAGACCAGCCCAAGGAAACTCCCTTTCAAAGTCTCTGTCCTGCAGCCAAGCTGATCAGCTACCACTCAGTCCCACCCTTCCTGCTTCCACACCAAGCCTCTAAGGGGGAGTTACTCACACTGGAACGAGGCTGGAGTAGAGGTGGGAAGTGTTGGGAAATCTTTGTCCCTTAATATGAGAAATAAAAACAGAATGAGAAAAAACAAAGCATCTTCTTAGATGAAAGTGAGAATGCAAGTGGTGTGAAAATCATTAATTTTTGTCCTTTTCCAACGTTGGTCTTGCAGCTTGTTTGCATAATGAGAAAAACATATTTGTGCTCCTGGGCTATCCATCCATCTGCTGCTTACTGAGTAGCCGGACTGTTGCCTAGTGTTGTGAGGTTGAAGACATTCTGCTGCAGACAGAAAAGCTACTACCTGGGGTCTAGCTTGCCACCCGGTACCCCTGTGGTTTCCTGGGCTCCACCAAGAATGGAATCCTGGCAGGAAGTGGAGCAGCTGTTTCCTGCTTGGCGGCCTGTAATGGAAATGGCTGCCACTTGCCATTGTCGGTAGAGTGAAGATGCCAACATCTCAGGAAAAATTTCCTAGAATGACGCTTTGAGAACATGCCAGTCACATTCCTCTCACCCTTGGGTGTTGGTGATGTATAAGTTTGTCAGAGCTGCCGTAACCAAGTGCCACAGTAGCCAAAATAACAGAAATGAATGTTCTCACCATTCTGGAGACCGATAGTCAGATCAAGATATCAATGGACTTGGTTTCTTCTGAGGCCTGTCTCCTTGGCTTGCAGATAGTCGCCTTCTCTGGGTCTCCTCACATAGTCTTCCCTCTCTGAGTGTATCTGTGTCCTAATCTGCTCCTCTTGAAGGGGCGCCAGTCATACTGGATGAAGTTCTACCTTAACACTGCATTTTAACTCAATTACTTCTTTCAAGGCTCTCTCTAAATACCATCACTGAGGTGCTGAGGCTGAGGATTTTAGCATCCAAACTGGGGGGGAACAGCAGGTCAGCCCGTTAGAGATGGGTTGCTATGCTCCTTCATTTTGTCCAGGGGAGAAGATGACGCTGAGCATTTCTGTCTTGCTGTCCTTAACTGTGTTCCTTCTGGTCATCGTGGAGTTGATCCCTTCCACCTCCAGTGCTGTGCCTTTGATTGGGAAATACATGCTCTTCACCATGGTGTTTGTCATTGCCTCCATCATCATCACTGTCATTGTCATCAACACCCACCACCGTTCCCCCAGCACCCACGTCATGCCCGAGTGGGTGCGGAAGGTGAGTGCGCAAGACCCCTGCTGACTTCACAAAGCGCAGACATTCCCTGGTGGACGTGGACAGGACTCCCCTTCCATGTGGTCAGTGAAATTCTAACTAACACTTGTGGATATTTAGGACCTGAAAGTTCTTTCTGGGCTGTAGGGAATTTGGAGGAGGAACATTGTGGCCTCTTTCTAGGTATAAATAAGTCACATAGACTCCCCAGAGAGAAAAGAAGAGCAGAATTAACTCTGAGTTTAAGTTTAATGTATCTCTTATTAGAGAAGGTAAAAAAAAAAGTTGTCCTCTTATTCAAATGCTGTGAAATTGTTGAATTTCTGTTTTTCTTTCAGGATATGAACAGACTGTTTATTTTTGCTCAGAGAATCATCTACTGAGAATAGAATAAACACTGGAGATGGAAGGGGAACTCGATGAGAGATTGTTGAAAAGTTTTAGTAAGGAACTTGGGCTCAAATATATACATCACTGAATTTTAAAATGTGTTCACATTACAGATATGTTAGTCTTTAAATAAAACTTCACAGAGGCACTAAAGTTCAGAGGCTTTTGTTCGAAATGGAAAAGATCTGTTGTCAATTGACAGAGAAACTGCCTGCAATATATTCTTTTTGGAGGAGAAACAGTCTGTGTTTTTATAAAGACTGGTAAAGTGATTCCTGGCAAAACCTATGTTGTAATTCTTCAGAACAAAAAAATAGAGGAAAACAGCCTAGCTGTTGTGTGGGGCCAGTAGCTTGTATATTTATCTGTAAATTTATAAAGAGGGACCTTTATTTAACTTCAAGGTCAGGAGAACCCATGGCCTTGAAGGAAGCTGAAGGAAGTTTCTTCGGTTTCTGGTGTCTGCTGGCTGCACACAGGCTCCCTCCAGTGGCAGGCCACTCACTTTACAGCCTCATTCCTGTTAACCCCAGTGACAAGGCAGGCAGGGGTCTTTTAGAAACTCTAGTGCAGTCCTTTTAATTTTAAGGATAAAGAAGCTGAGGCCCAGAGATGCTGAGTGGCTTGTCAAAGGTCACTTTGCCAATGCAGAGTCAGAATTTGATGTTTTCCCTCCTGACAATCATTCTCACACGTGGATTTCTTTTCTTATGATAGGTTTTTATAGAGACTATCCCGAACCTCATGTTCTTCTCCACAATGAAAAGACCGTCCAGAGAAAAACAAGACAAAAAGATTTTTACAGAAGACATTGATATTTCTGACATTTCTGGGAAGCCGGGGCCTCCGCCTGCGGGGTTCCACTCTCCTCTGATCAAACACCCAGAAGTGAAAAGTGCCATTGAGGGCGTCAAATACATTGCAGAGACCATGAAGTCAGACCAAGAGTCCAATAATGTAAGCTCTGTGGCTTGAAATCTGCATCTCTGGGTTTAAATCAAGTGCCTGAGTACAGGTGATGGGTTGGCTTGACAGGATGGTAGCATTTCATCAGGTAGCATTTGACACATGGTAGCTGATGGCAGCTACTGATCTAAGGTGCGTCTTGGTGGCTGCCTCTAGGTCACCTTAGTAAGTCATCACATTGTAAAACATCCATTAAAAAATAAGATGATATGCCAGTCAAAGGGTGTTGAGGGGCTCAAGATCTACACGTGAAAGGTCCTAGATGATGAATTATGAATCTAACAACCACCTAAAGAGAAATCTCACACTTTCCTCTCTCCCAGGCGGCCGAGGAATGGAAATATGTGGCAATGGTGATGGACCATATTCTCCTTGGAGTCTTCATGCTCGTCTGCATCATCGGAACCCTGGCTGTGTTTGCAGGTCGGCTGATTGAATTAAATCAGCAAGGATGAGCAGGAAGCTGAGCTGAGTCTAGACCTAGCCCCAGGTCTAGACAGAGCAGAGAAAGGCAGCAAAGACAGGACGACTCATCTGCTTGGATACATCTTCACTTATCATCTACTTTTATGTGTTTATTATTAACAAAAACAAGAGTCATGTTTGCATTCATGTGATGGCCTCGAAGTGTTTTCACATTGTGAATCCTGCTGTGTCTGCCTGGAGAATGAACCCCTTTCAGCAAATCAATCGGCATTGCTAAGAGAAGTGTTGCTTTTCAGTGGCATAGCATCTAGAAGAGTTTTATCCAGGAAAACTGAGGCTTTGTGTTGGCTTCGTTTTTTTTTTTTTTTTTTTTAAAAAGCAAAGAATGTATCCTTTGCTTAAAAGTCAGCTTTTTTTTTTTTTTTTTTTTCAAGGAAAGGTTCAGGCAGGCGAGGCAGGAAGAAAGAGGAGGAAGAAGCTTTACTTTTATTTAGTTGTTCATCCTGGTGTTTCCCCCGCAGGCCCAGGTCTCAAACCCAGGTTCTCGGGGATGTATATGGAATGCGCCTGGTTGATTTATCCGCTAGGCCACCAGGACACACCTTAAAAGTCAGTTTTGTACCTGCTAGAAAAGTTCCATCTATCTGTCCCCAAAAGATAAAACATTTGGGCACACTCTGGTGGCCTAGCAGTCTCGTACACTCCGGGAGCTGTCCCACCTACATCCCAAGGTCCTGAGTTCATGACCCAGGTCCAGGGGGAACAACCCATGTGAACAACTAGATAAAAATAAAATAAAGTGCTTCTTCCTCCTCTTTCTTCCTGCCTGCCTACTTGTGCTTTCATTCCTGCCGGCACCTTTCCTTAAAAAACAAAATAAATAAATAAAGCATCTGATTCAGAGAGAAAGGAAGCAGTAAGTTCCAGAATGGCCAACAAGATGTAAGCTTTTCAAAAAATACATGTCTTAAAGTAGATTTCTAGAAGTAAGAGGTGAGAGAAGACTTTCCCAGTCTAACCCCAGCACATGAGTTTGAGGAAAGACAAGTCATGATGTGCATTGAGTGTGAGGGTCAGGCACTGGAGGAATCATCTCATAAATGGCTTTATTTCATCCTCATAACTCTCATAAGGTCCCTATTTTACAAATGAAAAAAATGAACTTGAAGTATGTAAAGTTCCTTGTCCAAATTCAGAGGTAGAAGAACTGATATTTGAACCCAGACCAAATCTGGGCCCCGAGCAGCTCCAGGCTGGGTCAGTTCATCCATGGACTTGCCATCCGGGCCACCCCGACTCCGTCTCGAACTTGTCTCTGTGTTTTTGAGGACTTCTGTCTTAGTGTTGCCTATCTTTCTGCTTTCTCAAACTTCCTGCCTTTCCCCCCAATCCTCACCCCAGTCATGCCTGGGGGTTTGAGTTCCATAAATGAAATGAGAAATGGGCGCACATATCATCACCATTTCTAAAATTCTGGACAAGCGAATATGAGAGAAAAAGATGTCTTTTCTCTACAGCAACCTTCCAGCCACGGTGTAGTTACTGTAGAGAGAGAAAATGAGAGGCCCTGGATTCAGTGGTCCCACTGTGGGGAGCCATTGTGTGCAGATCCCAGAACACACCTGACTCACCTCAGTTCCAGGAGCAGTGAGTTGCCCTTTACCTGACCTACCTGAATCCAGGTGGCTTCAGTCTACATCTGCATGAGATTGCCCGTCAGGCACCCATGGCAGAACTGAGTACCTTCATTTAAGAATAATCTAAAGTAAAAACAGTTTGATGGTTCCTCAAGAAAAACAAAACAGAATTAGCACACGATCTAGCAATTCTACTCCTAGATATAGACCCCCCCAAAAAAATTGGAAACAGGGACTTGAACTGATACTTGACACCAGTGTTCGCTGCAGCATTATTCACGAAGCCAAAAGGCTGAAACAACCCAGGTCCTCCAATGGAGAAGGAAATTGTGACGTGTATATACAATGGAATAGTATTCAGTCTTCAAGAGGAATAAACTCTGACATACACTACAACATGGATCAACCTTAAAAAGATGATGTTAAATGAACTAAACCAGGTGCAAAAGGACAAATATTATATGATTCCATTTCTGTGAGGTAACGAGAACAGGCAAACTCATAGGCAGAAAGTAGATATTGCTGGGGTTGAGCCGGAGGGTCAAGTTATTTCTTCATGGCTAGAGTTTCAGCCAAGAAAGTTCTGGGAATGGGGAATAGTAACGGTTGCACAACACAGTATATTTGATGAATTGTAATTTTCAGATGGTTATGCTGATATATTTTTGTGTTTTGTGTACTTTACCATAATCAAATATAGAATAAAAAGTGAAAAAGGTAAATTTTATATTATGTGTATTTTACCACAGTTAGGAAAAGAAAGATTTAATCAATAAATCTGTAACTTATTTAGCCTATCATAGTCTGCCAGGACTGTTAATTCAGAGGAGAAACATGATCATTTTGTTTATTCTCCTTTGTTTTTTTAAAGGAAAGGTGTGGGCCAGAATGAAGGTTAGCAGGCAAACAGAAGAGAGAGGAGGAAGAAGCAGTCACTTTATTTAGTTGTTCCTTTTGGTTGTTCCCTCTTACCCTGGGGGTGGACCCCAGATCCTTGAGATGTATGTGAACTATGCCAGCCAGAGGCAGAGGGCTTAACTGCTAAGTTACCAGGGCGCACATTCCTCATTTTAAGAATAACGAAGCTAAGACTCAGAGAAGTGACCTGGCCCTGGTAACAGAGTTAGTGACAAACAGGTCTCAACTCCTGCTCTAAATGCTATTTTCATTGCATCGAATAATCTAAATATTTTCCCAAAACAAGGCCCTCCAACATGTTCCCTATTCACTCCCGGTCCGGGAAGCCAGTAGGGTTGGCCCTGAGTAGACACAGCAATGTTACAAGGTAACGCCCCCAAACGCTAAAAATCGGTTCCAGCAATCTGTCACCAGGTCAAAGATGATCACTTTTGGAATCTCTTCCCCTTGTTAAAGCCTGGTCTTCAAGAGACCACTGATAAAATGGGGAGGGAGGTAAGGTTGTTAAGATCCTTCTCCCCTTTTAGAGGTGTTTTCTGGTCTGTTCCATGTGGCTTTATTTTTATTAATATGCCATTGGCTCACAATACTATATCATTTTCAAAGAATATTCTACCCCTCATTCCATGTGTATGTCACACCACACTCAGTTCACTGGTATGGTTAAGGCAGCCTGTGTTTTAGGCAAGACATTTAGAGCAGGGCTTATAGGGGTCACAAATTTTGTTTTTGCCTCAGGTGCCAAAATACCTTGCACAGGTCCTGGCCATATGCATGAAGTCCTGCTGGACCACATGTGGCTACTATGAGAATGTGCATGGTCATCCCATAGTCCTTACTTTTTGCTGGCCTGGCTGCTCTGCTCCTGCTCGGATTGCTCTTCCTCCTCCCTTCCCCTTCGTTACTAGCACATAACCCTGTCCCATTTTTGCCATCCCAATGTCCCATTTTTGTCTCAAGGAAATATGGTCAACCTACTCCTGCCTCTTGTCCTTGACCCTGATGTCCCTGCTACTACTGCAGCTTCAGGATACAGGCTTGTCATCTTAGGCTCAGATGCAGAGGTTCCATGTGGAGGTCCATGAGGATAGGTTGGGACCAGGCAGGCGCTGCCCAGTGGGTGCAGGTGGAACCATCCACCCCAAGGCAGATGCAGGGGCTCCAGCTACAAGGGGGCTCCAGTAGGCTGAGGTCAGCTGGCTCAGGCCCCTGGAGTAGCCCGATCATCTCCGCACCCTCCAGGGTGACGCCATGTACGGTGCGGTGCGGGCCTCGTATTTTTCAGCTTCCAGTCCTTCAGTCTTCTTCCGTCTTCAAGCCAGTTTGAAGTGGAGGGAAGGGGCGTGGTCAGGTTCTGGGTGAGGAAAGACTTGAGGACTCCTTGGAGCACCTGGCTAGGACTAGAACTGCACACACACAGCAGGCTAGGAGGTAAGCCATGCGGCCCATGCTCCACATTGTGTCCCATCAGCCACACTGCATTCTCCCAGCAGAGGTCCCAGGAGGGCGGTCAGGTGTAGGGCTACTGGTCCAGCTTGTCCTGCAGATCCTGGGCTGTGCGCCCCCTGTGGCATCGAGGAGGAAACCCGGAAAAGCTGGTACTTTTGAATCACCATCAAATGCAATACTGTGTCTAGTCACTAGCCAGTGACCTGACTCTAGATGTGGGGACAACAGTCCCAGAGAGCCCATGAGACAAAAGAGCCCCATCAGGGGCCATGACCAGGGTCATGCTGTGGCAGCAGCTTGGGGTCTCCATGCTTGGACTCAGTGGCCTGGAGAGCAGGGACAAGCACTGGACACAGAAACAGACTGTGGACTGTGGTCACACTTCTGGAGGCCTGCTGTGGATTGAAAAATGTCCCTCAGGAATGCATATGTTGAAGCCCTAACATCCAATGTGGTGGCATTTGAAACTGGGGCCTTTAGGGGGTGATTAGTTTATATGAGTTTATGAGAGTTACTCCCATGCCACCTTTTAACAAGAGACAACAGAGAATTCTCTCTGTCCCTTCGTTTCCCTCCCTATCTATTTCTCCTTCCTCTGCCACACGAGAACACAGTGAGGAGACAGCTATCTACAAGTCAGGAAGAGGATCCTGATGGCACCCTGATCTCAGATTTTTAGCACCAGAATTGTGAGAACACATGTTCTGCTGTTCAAGCTGGCTGTTCTTGGTGGTGTGTTATGGTAGCCTGAGCTAAAACAAGGCCGAAAGTCCCCCATCAACGTAGTAAGAGAAAGAGTGAGCCCCACACCCCTCCCCATTTCCAGAGGTGCTGTCAGACCCCCATGCTCCTGGCCTTGTGGTGGCATCACTCCAGGTTCAGTCTCAGTGAGTGAGCTTCTCTGTGTCTCTGTGGCTTCCCCTTTTCTCTCTCTTTTGAGGATAACTGTCATTAGATTTAGGACCTACCCTAAATCTAGGGTGGTCTCATTACAGGACCCTTAACTTAGTTATATCAGCAAAGACCCTACTTCTAAATAATGGCACACTCACAGGTACCAAAGGTTTGGGCTTGGACATATATATTTGGGTCACTATGGAGCCCGTGACACAAACCCAAGAAGCCATGTGGGAAAGAGCTGAGTGCGAGGGTGGGAAATCCTCCCCCAAACCCCAGAGGAGCCAGGAGAGGGCAGGCTGGGCCAGACTCCTGCAGTCTCCCAAAAAAGAATCAGAACCTCTCCCTGACTTGGAGAGATTTGAAGAGCAGCTGAGCCATTCTCTGGTTTGTTTCTACGCCTGAGGCCTGCTGGCATATCAAATGGTCATTTCAAGTGCTCAGGAAGATGGCTGAGCCTGGACCTCCAGCCTCTGTCTCGCACCAGTCAACCACAAGGCCGGGGCAGCAGGGGCACTCTGGCCTAGACAGGCATGGGGGACAGCCTCATGCCAAATGACCTTTGGCAGCAGGGGTCAGTGAAAGGCACCAAGCCCAGTCCAGGACATGGTGGGTGGGGCAGGTGATAAAAGGAGGGACATTGCAGGTTTCTATAGTAATCCTGTTTTTGTTAGTGAAGTTTCGCAGCTCACAAAACACTCAGACCTCTCTCACCCACTCAGGTCTCCCCATGCCCTATGAGACGGCGGCCTCAGCTATCACAGAACATTAAGGCTGGGAGAAGAGAGAGTCCAAAGTGTCTCAGTGACTAAAACACAGAACTGCCAACTGCAACATGGCATCCTGGGCTCGACAATACAAAAGGGAAAGGAGCTTCATGGAAATCTGGTGACCTCTAGTTAACAGAACAGTTATTAGTGCTTAATTTGGACAACTGCACCATGGCTAAGTCAATATTAAGGGAAGCTGGGGGAAGGGCGCTATTGTTGTGGCCCAAATGTGTGTGTTCTTCTAAAGTGCATATGCTGAAATCCCAGCTCCAGTGTGATGCTGGGAAGTGGCCCTTTGGGAAGAGCTTGGTCATGAAGGTGGAGCGCTCATAATTGAGATTAATGCCTTTATCAGAGAGGTTCCAGAGAGCTAGCTCACCGCTTCTGCTGGGTGAGGGCACAAAGCGAAGCCTGCAGACAGCTCTCCTCACCAGGACCATCTGTGACGATGCCCTGACCTCAGGCTTCAGTCTCCGCACTGAGTCTGAGGAGTTTTGTTATTACAGCCTGAAGGAACTAAGACAACTAACTCTCTGTAGCATTTCTGTACATCTAAAATTATTCAAAAATAAAAAATTGTATTAAGAAGCAGAAATTGGGAAGGGAGAGTAAAAAAAAAAAAGACTGAAATGACACTTGACTTCTTTCAGCACAAGCTTAGAATCCCTTCCACATTCTTCTGCAGTTGTCAGCAAGGCTGTGAAGAAAATGCAGTGCTTGTGCATCACCATTGAGGATGTAAAATGGTGCAGCCACTGTTGAAAATGGTTTGCCTGTTCCCCCCAGTGTTAACCGGAATTACTCCAGGATCCAGCAATTGCCCTGGTAAGTTTACACCCAAAAGACCTGAAGATGTGGACTTGAACAGATACTTGCACATCAGAGTTCGTATCATTCACACTAGTCAAAAGACGGGAGCCACTTAAGCATCCAGCAGTGAGTGAGTGAAGAAATGTGGTCTATGCACGCAATGAGATCAGTCAGACTTGAAAAGGAGCAAAATTACAATACAAGCTGCCATATGGGTGAAACTTGAAAACAGGATGCTAAGGACAAATATGTAGGGCTCCATGCATATGATGTACCTGGAATAGTCAAAGTCAGACAGAAAGGAAAACAGTGGTTACCAGGGGCTAGACAAGGGGCCAGTTAATGCTTAATAGGTACAGAGTTTCAGTGTGCAATGATAAAATAGTTCTAGAAATGGAGAGTATTGACAGCTCTACAACCTTGTAAATATACTTAATGCTACTGAGTTGCATAGTTAAAAATGACAAATTTTATATTATGTCTATTTTACCAGAACAAAAAATGCTCCTCTCTTATTCTTGACAATGGTCCCTGGTGCGCCCTGGTGACTCAGGTGCTAAGCCAGTGATTGGGGCAGAGACCATGGAAAGCCCAAGGATCCAGGTTCATAACCCAGGACCAAGGAAAGGGAAGGGAACAACCAAAAAAATATATATATATAAATGTGCTCCCTCCCTTCCTCCCTTCCTTCCTTTCCTCCATTCTTCCTTAAAAATGCTTTTTCCTCCTGTATCTCTGTCTCTGTCTATCTCTGACTCTCTGTCTCTCTGGCTCTCTCTCAGGAAATATGCAGGCAGGAAATAAGAGAGGAGAAAGAAGCATTTAATTGTATTTAGTTGCTCATCTTGGTTGTTTCCCCTGGCCCTGGGTTTTGAACCAGGGACTTTGGGATATATGTGAACTGTGCCACAGTGGACTAAACCACTGGGCCACCACTAGGGTGTTCCTTCTTCTTCCTCTCTTTGAAAAAAAAAAAAGGACAGAAAATGGCCCCTGAGTGAGCACTGGGTGAAAATGGGACATTGGCAAAGAAACTAGTCTCCTCTTGGGGATCCCCTTGTCTCTCCTCTCCACCCCTCCCCCCACTCTCCACTCTCCCATCAGTAGTCTAGACTCATCCTCAAACCAAGCTCCAGCCTTTTCCCTCACAAAGTCACTCGGAAAAGTAGGAAAGGGAAACTGTCCCACCTCCATTTTAAGCTCACTTTGGGGCAGTGGCCCACCTACTGCCTAGGGAGCCTACATTAGGGAACAGTGGGGAGCAGACTGAGGAGGGGTCTCCCTATCTCTTCCCATCCTTGAGGTACATCTCCCCCAAACCCTTCTAGTCTTTCCATCAGCCAGGGAAGGCCCTGCTAAAATACTTCGTAAGAGTATATTTTTTGCCAGAAAAACAAACTTTTTAAACCATCTTTCATTTTGCACATTAATCTAATCTTGTATTTTCCAGCCTATGTTTTCATTCTCTTTTCTGTAGCCCTTTGCTGTGTACCACTTATCATTTTAAAGTATTTTGTTAACAACTCTCTGATTTAATTCCTATCTTGGAATCTCCCCAAAGGACAAAGAGTATATTTTATTTGTGTTTCTATTCTGGGTAGTCAGGTAGGAGCTCAAAAAAAATGTAATTGGCTAGATTAAGTGATAAGTAAATGGATGGTCAAGTAACCTCAGTTGTGTTTAAATTCCTCACATTCCTCAAGCAACATCCTACCTTGGTTTAACTGGTCCAAACAAATGTCTGATTGAGCTGTGCAGACAGGACTTCCTTACATGGCCTTGTTTGTTAATATAATCACCATAAGGCTTTCCCTCCTGAGAACACACAAAATTCTAGGAAAAGCAAGTCCGTGAGCACTTCTTGAAATCCAAAAACATCTACTCCCACTGCAACTGACACACAGAACTAAGCCCTCATCTGTAAAGACCCCTCTCAGAGAGGTCTTTGCCTCCAGAAAGCCTTTCTTTATCGTATGTATGGAGATGATTGATCTGTGATGTTTTCTTCCCTATGACTTGATGGATGTCAATCTCTTGTTTCTAACTGAGAAGGCCAGCAGAGTTCTACACCCATACTTTCTGTTGGCCTTTGGGCATATTTCCTATCCCTTCTGCATCTCAGCGTAAAAGGTAAATAGCAGCGATTTCTCCAGGGTGCTAGGGAAAGTGGCCTGCACTACAAGTATTAAATAATACCCGCCAGGGTCAAGATTTTGTCCTAAACTGTTTTCATTTCTCCCAACGAACCATGCAGAGGGTTGATGACTTACTCAGTGTCCCCAAATATTTTTTGAATTGAATTTCTCCCCATTACATTTTTGGAGTATGATCCACATACCATAAAATACCCACTCTGGAAGTGTACAGTTCAAGGTTTCTTAGCAGAGTCAAAGACTGTGCAGCCATTATCTCTACAGGTTCACCCTGGAGACAGTGCCCATTCAGTTCCAGATCAATGCAATGATGTGAATAAAAGATAAAGCAAGCCACATGAAATTGCTTCCTGATGTACAGAAAAAGCTATTTTATACTATACGGTGGTCTATTAAGTGTGCAATAACATTATGTCTAAAAAGATGTACATACCTTAATTAAATGCGACAGACAGGCAGTGAGTAAAGTTTGGAAAAGTAGTGCCGATAGATTTGCTCAATACAGGGTTCCCACAAACTATCAATTTGTAAAAGATGCCACTATCTACAAAGTAAAATAAAATGAGGCATGTCTGTATATCATTCTAGAACATTTTGATCACCCTGTTTCCATTACATGTTTTATAAGGATTTATTTGACTTTTAATGATAAGTGTATTTTGACTGCATCTCACTAAATATATTTCATCATCACTAGCATTACTCTGTGCCAGACACTGTTCTGAGTTCTTTATAGGTAATAAAGCCGACATGCTAAGTTTCAGCAACAGTATCACTTCCCACCATCCTGGTGAAGAAAGCTAACCAGACAGGAATCTTGCCCAAGACCACAGGGCTAGAAGCAGCAGGGCTGGGATTTGAACCATGTTCGGGAGTTCATACTCCATCATTCCTGCTACCTCTTGACCACAGCATTTAGATTACCAGCCAACCAACCGGAAACAAGCAAAGCACACAACCCGTAAGCATCAAAACCCATTTTCTTCCACCTTTGCTTATCAGTCACCTTGTCTGTGATTTTTTTCAAAACACAAATGAAGAGCCCACTGATGGTCCTTGTCCTTCAGAAGAGTACAAAACAGCTATCCAAGGAAAAGGTTACAATGACTAGTCAGACAAGCAGAAAGCTTGTCTGACTTTTTGTCCCCAAAAGAATCATGAGTAATGAAATAGTTCTAAGAAGAACAAAGGGATTGTTTTCTTTCTTTAAGATGAAATACAGATTTCTTAACATTGGTCAACTTTGGGTAGTTGGGCAAATCTCTTTCACTTTAAGTTCTTCCTTGATTTTATTCTTAGGTGGTGGCTAAAAGCACATCAATCTCTGTTTACCTTAATGATGCCACCTCCCACGATTAAATCTACACTATATTTTGGTGGGGGGCTATGTTAGATGATGATAATACACCCTTTATTTGATAGATATGGTATCTTATTAGTATAAAAGTGTATGTAGGTTTGATTTTGATAATTAAAGTTTGTTACATTGCACACTGCTAGGGAGTTTGGGATGGGAAATATTCTGTCAAGAGTCCCTTAGTTAGGGAAGAACGCCTTTAAAATCAGGTAATTAATAGCTAATTTTCCTCCAAAGCTCTGATTATTATAAATATCAAGTGCTCTTATTCAAGATACACATGAGTTTTGGCTACTTCATAGTCTATGCTTTGAATCATTTTGAAAAACAAATGGCATGTCCAAAGAGCAAAGTCCTAGATGCAGACAACATCTCCAGGGTGCCTTGACACTCATGAGACTCTGAGCACTTAGAAATGGATATTATCTCAGATCTCTTGCCATGCAGAAGAGCTTCTGGCATCTTTATAAGCAGAAATTATATTACTGGGAAACTCTGGGCTTACGAAGGGCTCTGAAGAACCCTCCAGCCTGGTCCAGGGTGTCTATTTATAAAGCATTTTCAATGTTACCTTTTTCCCCCTACTAACGATAAAATTTAAGAGAAATTTCTTTTTAGAAAATAATGCACCACTGATAATATTTTTTTTGTATTGTGATAGGATATTTTTTGTTGGTGGCCTATTTGGGAGGATGATGGTTAAAAGGCGCAACATATTATAATTTGAGAAGAAATGGACAAACCTAGAGAAATATTTTAAATAAACTAGGCAGCAGCTCCCTCTTGTGTTGAAAAGTGAGGACTGCAACCACTGAATTAAAATGCAGAAAAGCACCCCTTAATGCACATAACCGGAAAACTAGGAGCTTTCCCCATATACCCAAAGTCCAAGAACACAGTACCTAGTAACTCTTTACTCTAAATAACACATCCATTGCCATTAACATTTATCTAGTTCTTAACTATTTATTGCACACTAATGGTGCAGGGAATCAGGAATACGAGGCTGAATGTGCAGCTGATGCCCCCACATCGCTCACATACACGGTCTGATCCATCTAGAGGCCCCATTCGCAAAGTGCTTTTCCCTGGTCCCTAGCAAATGTGCCCTTTGCCTCCCCTGAACTATCCCCTTTCTTGTTCTCACACTGCCACCCCTGGATTGAGTGGTCTCCTTCCTCTGCCCTCATCTTCCCTGCATCACAGCCTGTTCATTCTCTGGTCTGGACTGGAACCTGTCTGAAGGCAGCAGCCATATCTGATCCACTCTTCCTTTTCCCACAGTACGTTCAAAAAACACCCCTCTTCCCACCCCTTCCTTTGCAAAAAAAAAAAGAAAGCAAATAAACTGGTCTCCAGTGCCTGGAGCAGAGAAGGCCTTTTAAGCATGAGTTCTCTCTCTCTCTTTGACCAAAAAATAGAATTCTTTAATCCATTCCTACTTGTGACCAGAGATCTTTTATTAGCCAGACAGGAAAAAAAACTTAGATGATATTGGTAAAATGCATAATGCTCCCATCTTTCTATCTTAAGCAGACACAGCAATGACAGTGACATCACCGCTGAGAACCTCGCAGGTGCCCTGTTATTAGGGAGACCACCTGTGTCCATGTGTCAGGGACGACGTGGCCAGTCCTCCGGTCCGGGTGTCCTCTGGCCCCTGACCACATAAATGTCCCACTTCGGATACTTATAACACATGTTTCATTTTCATATTAATTCCGTGACAAGCCTTGACAATGAGGTTTTATTATCTTCTTTTTGAAGATAAGGTGATTGCTTTTCAGGAGGAATAAATAATTAGCCTAATGTCACCCAGAAAGCAAGGAAGCAGTGGTGGCAGGATTCCTGTGCAGGCCAGGCCAGCCCAGCTTGAAGCCCTTCTCACAGGGCTGTTGGCCCTCGTGGGAGGGGGCTGTCCCACTAGAGCCAGCAGAAGTCCCCAACCTCCACAGTGGCTCGCCCCTGTGGCTACTGCTGGTTCCTTCTGGATTTGAAATCAACACTGCCCACTTTCAATGTGCAAGGTTCTTCTCCAAGCAATGGGATCCTCACCCCAGAAATTTCGCTGGAATAGAAGGGCTCTCCTTTAACCTGACAGAGAGAACTGAGCTGGGGTGTGGGGAGCCTGTTCATACCCTAAAAGGACTTCCTGTTTCTTGTGGTGACACCAGAGTCACCAAGAGGAACTGTGAGCATAGATGTTAGAGGCATCCGGGATGAACTGCCTTTCCTTCTGTTCAAGAGCACAGTTCAGCAGGCCCAGGGAAGATGGGACAGGAAAGGCCTCGCCCTTTGGTCATCTTGTTTATTACCACAGCCTTCTACCCTTTGTTTATGCATCCATTGTACCATGAATATGCACTCATGGTGCAGGAACGACACCCCTACTCCCCGCCTCCCCGCCATACACTGAGAGGAGCTAGAGAGAGTAGGCCCAGCCCACACCGGCTTGGGACTGGGGTCTGGTGGGGGATCACCTGAGTCAAAGGGAGGGCTCAAGGGGTTTCCTCACCACCCCGCCTACCTGCTCTCCCTCCCTGGTGGAAGCATTTGAGTCCTGTTACTCAGGGAGTTCCTGCATCTGTATACTGGGAGGCAAGAGACCGGAGCGCCTGTGGGACGGGTACATACCTGTGCCCATAGCCTGGACTCTAATCAGCACATGCGCATTGCTAAAACTGAGTACTAACCCTGGCCAGGCCAGTAAGCGAGGCAGTCACTGTTCCCGTTTTAACAGATGGAAACAGAGACTTGGAACAGAGAGGTGACGGTCCAGGTCACATGGGCAGACCTCGCTCAGGTGGGGAGCTGGATGTTAACCTGGCCCTCTGACTCAGCTGAACCACAGCCGAGGGCAAGGCTCTGGGAGGGTCTGGGACTGGAGAGTAGAGAGCAGATATGAATGGCCCTTAGCCATGGCAGGCTCCCTCCTAGGCACTTCGCTTGTGTTAAGTCATGTACCGCCACTGCGCGCTTGTGAGATAGGGTTCATGGATGACAGAAGCAACACAGGGAGGTAAGGAACCTGCCAGAAGTACTGCCATGAGTAAGAGGTAGATATGTCAGTGCTTTCTGAACTTCACCGCACCTGGCGTGCACCTGGGATCATGTGACACGGCAGCCTCAGCCTGTGTGTGGGCCCCAGAGTCCGCCTGCTCACAGGCTCCCACCGGCTGCTCCAGGATCAGGCGCCATCTATGACCCTCCGTAGTTGACCTTTTTATCCTCAACTCTACTTTTCTGAATGACTCAGCGCGCTAACAGTAATCATTTTAGCTGATTTATATTGCGCGCTTACTCTAGCTCAGGGTCTGTAGTAAGAGCTCTGCATGGATGCACTCATTCACGAAATGAGGCGGACACATCAGTGCCCCATCTTACACAGGAGAAAACGGGCCCAGCGAATTTCGTAACTTGCTCCCAGTCACAAAACCAGCAAGTGGCAGACCTGGACCCATTTATTCTCAAAGCTTGTGCAGAAGTGGGTGTGGGGCTTGCTTTATTTCCCCTAAGTAGAGATACTAAGGTGAGGAGTGGTCCGTGTTTTAAATAAAGCAAAGCCTGGAACCCAGAATCCATCTGGTTCTCATAATACACAATTCAGTGCCTTTTCCATCTCCCCCACCCTAGCTATGAGCAAACGTTTCCAGTAAAAGATTTCTTCCTGCAGACAGAACTAAAGGAGTCCTTTACCCAATACATCATCATCCCCCAGGGACTTGAACTAACTTTCCGGGAGTTCAGCTGACTCCCTTTTCAAGGTCCATTATGCTGGTTAGAATCCCTGGGGGCGCTCAGCAACTCGGGGAAGTAACCAGAAACCTCTAGAGCTCCTGGAAAGGCCCCTCTATGGCAGAGAAGGGCGCATCTTCCCAGACTCACTTAATAATTCAGTTGGTGGCAGGGAGCCAACCACGTCAAGCCCAAGACCTGTTGTGAACTTTCAGTGACATCACAAAAAACTTCACAGGCTGGTTATTCCCCTGCCCCGTGGCCTCTCAGTTCTCAGTTCCTCTCTCTCCTCTTCACTCCAGTTTGTGCCCCTCCCTTCTGTAGGGTCCTAAGTCTCCCTCCTTATCGCAAACTTGCTTTCCAGAAAGGATCCTTTCATTCTAACCCCATGGCTGATAATGGTTAAACAATAGCATCAACAAAGCCAGGTGCAGGGGAATGGGAATGGAGATCTCAGAGATTCAAAAGATTCCTGCCCTTGGGGACTTTACAGCAGGGAGGGCAGCAGATGTGGAGACACCTGACTTCTTCCATGTTGGCTTCTCCCACATGAGCACACAAGGCACCCTAGGAGCTCAGAGGGCTGAGCAGAGAGGCTGTCATAGGTGAGTTCTGCATACAGGCAGCCAGAGGGGAAGGTATTTCACACCACAGGCACAGTGTGAGCAAAAGCACAGAGGCAGGAAACAACTCAGATATGTGGAAACTGTCCTATACTTTGGGGCATGTAAAGCAAGGAGTGGCCAAAGACAAGACTTATGTAAATAGGGATTATGTCAAGGAAGTTTCTAAATGCCACATCAAGACCTGGGACATGCTTTTTCAGATGGTGGTTCACAAATCGTGCCCCCCAAGTCCATCTGGAAGGCCAAACCTGGACAGACATCTGTGCGCCCACCCTGCGGTTCTCACCGCCCTTATTTACACCAGGGCTGATCTGCCCTCTCTTCCCATATTTGCTGCTCTGCAGACTATTTTGTGGAGAAAATTCTGTTAAGTTACATGAAACCACAACTCTACCTGTCCACCTCTGAGCACCTGGGGATTTCAGGGGTTGGAGAAATACTGTTTCTCTAACTGGTGGAAGCTCAAGGCACTTTCTCCGTAGGCCTGGAAATGGCCATTTCAATTCCTGATTCCATTCTGTGATGAGAACATCGGGACCAGCTTCCTTCCTCCTCCCAGATTGGTCTCAACATCCCCACAGTCCTCATGGCCCCCAAGAGCTAGCCCACAGCTTAGCACTCTAGTGACCCTTGATAGGAAGCTGGAGATTACAGGTATTGTTAGGCCCCACCTGTGGAAATTGAACTTGCTGATGAAATCTATTTATTTTAAAGCACTGCTGGGCTTCCCCATATATACTATAACTTGCCTGATTTATTATTACCCCATTTAAGTCAATTTTGTCTCCTCCTCTTGCCAGGCACCCTGGCCTGGTGGTCTCTCAGGTCATGAATGTTCCAGTTCTTTTACCTGTCCACAAAAGCAAGTCCCTCAGCTCCTAACTGTAATGGCAGGTCTCCCTGCACTTCCCGAAGCCTGGCTGGAGATGCCTCTGCGCAGTCTCTACAATTCGTCCTCCATCACCACCTCCTAAACATGCTGACAGAGTCACCCCAGGATTCACTGAAACTTACTCTCTGGGAAGGCATCCATCCAGAGAGCTCCAAATGTTTTGAATGTGCTGAGTAGCAATAAAAACATTTGAGGATGCACCCCTAATAGAATGATATTGATTACTTTACAGATTATAATCCGATGTTACTATAACAATCCATTATGTACATTTTTTTAAGGAAAGGCGGAGGCAGGAAGGAAGAGAGAGGAGGAAGAAGCACTTTATTTTATTCAGTGGTTCATCATTGGTTGTTTCCTCTGACCAGGGTCTTGAACTGGAGACCTTGGGATGTATGTGGAGTGTGCCTGGTTTAAACCACTAGGCCACCGGGTGCGCCCGTTAAGTACATTATTAAGCATACACAAAACATGAAAGCACATGGGTTACAGATATGTAAAAGTATTTTGTTAATGGTACAAAATTTTTGCTCTAATAAAATGCAGTAAAATGGATTTAGAAAGATCTGATTACACACACACATAATGAAATATTACTCAGCCATAAAAAGGGTGAAATCTTGTTATTCGTGCAAGCATGGAGAGAAATAGACGATGTATTGCTGAGCAAGGTGAGTCAAAATGAGAAAGACAAATATTGGATAAGCTCACCTATAATTGGAATTTGGAGAAATAGTGCAAATAAACTGATAAAATAAAATTGACTTTTGGACTATGAAAGCAAGAGTAAGATTGCCAAAGGGAAAGAAATTGGTGACTGGGTTCACGTTGTGGAGGGAATTTATCAGTTTCTTTATTTTATTCTCCCCTTCTTGTTCATTTTTCCCTTTTTTTGAAAAAATAAATGAAAAAAAGTACAATGAAAATAATTTAAGAAGACTATAATTGAGCATGCCTCATTAAAAAAAATTATTTTGGAAAGACATATGGAAGGAAGGAAGGAAAGAAGAAAGGATCTTTATTTATTAAGCTGTTCATTTTGGCTTTTTCACCCCGGTCTCAGGTCTCGAACTGGGGTCTTTGTGCTGTATATGGTTTGCACACCAGTGTCTCAGCTACCTGAGCCACAGCAGTGTGGCCTAAATTTTATTTTTTTAAGGAAAGGTGCAGGCAGGAAGAAAGAGGGAGAACTACTTTATTTTATTTAGTTGTTCATCCTGGTTGCTCCCCTAGCCCAGGTCTTGAATTGGGGAACTTGGAATGTGTGTGGACAATGCCTGGGGTGTACTAAACCACTAGGACACCAGGGCACGCCCAGTAAACTAATTTTTTAATTAATAAACTTTATTGGGGGCCAGTTTTAGGTTTATAACAAAACAGTAGTAAGTACAGAGTTCCCATATGTCTTCTCAACAACTTCCCCTCCCTAGCTACTATGTTCTCATATTAGTGTGATACCTTATAATCGATGAACCAGCATTGATACATGAAAGTTCACTGTTTGCATTAGGATTCACTCTGTGTTGTACATTCAGTGGGTTGTGATAAATGTATAATGACATGTATCTGTTGTTACACTATCATACAGAATAATTTCATTGCCCTAAAAAAATCCCCACCCTCCCCAACCCCACAGTCATAGATCTTCTCACTGTTTCATTATCTTTTAAAGCCTTGTTTAACCTTTGTGGTAAAATTGGATTTGAAGGTACAATTTTAAATTCACTACCTGCTTTTTGAATCATGAGGTTAGCATTAGGGTAAGAAGAGACCTCACAAAGGTTAATGGCTCCAGTTGAGGAGGGCAGTGCTGGGTTTGGCTTAGGAAATCAATTTTGTTTTTCCAATCACATTCATGAGTTATAAATGGTCTCTATTGAAATTTGGCTATTGAATTTTTCTCTTCCCTAAAGTCAATCATTTTTCTTGCATGCTTATTAGAAGCTCAGGTGCTACCCTGCTTCTAAAATACTTTGAACGATTTTTAATCAGATCCAAAATTCTCCAAGTTTCTAAAATATAAGGAAATACCTCAGAGATCTAGGAGACTGCAGACTACTGCAATAAAGCAAGGCACAAAATTGTTTTTTGGTTTCCAGTGCATATAAAAGCTATGTTTATATAAAACTGTATAGTCTATTAAGTGTATAATAGATTTATGCCTAAAAATGTAGATAGCTTAATTAAATGACAAAGTTAGAACATGTTGTTGGCATCAATAGACTTGTCATTATAGAGTTGCCATAAACCTTCACTTTTTTTTAAAAAAGTAATATCTGCAAAATGCAATAAGGCAAGTGCAATAAAATGAGGTATGCCTATATAGATATGTGTTTTCATAGATAATAAATGGTTTTTAATAAAACCACAGAATGATGAAAACCATAATGATTTCCACTTCTAAGATACTAGCAACTTACAAAAGTATAGATGCATGAGTATTTAAATCATGGCATGAAGATTTATTGTGCATTTTTAAAAGACAATAACTGGAGATAATATAAATATCTCCTAATATTTTGGTTGTGTAATTATGTCATACTGCAAAAGACTGTATAGCTATTAAAGAGATATAAAATTATAAAATATAAAATAGATACAAAATCCCACATAGTCGCAAAAATGTTCAACAAAATATTAGAAGATCAAATTCAATAATACATTAAAGGGATCATATGCCATGCCCAAGTGGAATTTATTCCTGGAATGCAAGGATGGTTCAATATCACAAATCAACTTGTGTATACCACATTAGAGAAGGATAAAAATCATATACTCATCTCATAAATGCAGAAAAAACATTCAACAAAAATCTAACATTCATTTATAATAAAAAACACTTAACAGAGGGAGCATATGAAGGCAACATACCTCAACGTGAGAAGGCCATATGACAAGCCCCTAGCTTAATGTCATACTCAATAATGAAAAACTGTAAGCTTTTCCTTTACTGGGAACAAGACAAGGATGCCACTTTGACATTTTTATTTGATGTAGTATAGGAAGTCTTAACCAGAGAAATTAGGCAAGAAAAAGAAATAAAAAGCGTTCAGATAGGAAGGAAGAAGTAAAACTGTCACTATTTGCAGATGACATGATATCACATACAGAAAACTCTAAAGGCTCCACTAAAAAACTGTTAGAACTAATAAATTCTGCAAAGTTGTAGAACATAAAAATCAATACACAGGTACTCCCTGGTGACCTAGTTGATAAGGTCACTGTATGTATGCAGTCCACATACATCCCAAGGACTCAGGTTCGCAATCTTGGTCACGTGGGAGCAACTAAGATAATAAATAAATACAATTAATAAAGGTATATTCTTCCTCTCTCTTCTTGCCTGCCTGCCTTCTCGCCTTCATTTCTGCCTGCACCTTTCCTTTAAAAAAAATCAAAATACAAAATCCATTGCATTTCTAAATACTAATGTTGACCAGAAAGAGAAATTAAGAAAAAAATCCCATTATAATTGCGTCAAAAAGAATAAAATATCTAGGAATAAATTTAACAAAAGAGGTGAAAGAACTGTACACTGAAAACTACAATTCACTGATGAGAGAAATTAAAGAAGATACAAATAAATGGAAAGATATTCCTTGATACAGACGAAAAGAATTAATATTGCGAAAATGCTCATACTACATAAAGGAATCTACACATCAATTCCTACCAAAATTCCAATGGCATTTTTCACAAAAAATAAGACAATCCCCAAAAATGAATGAAAACACAAAAGACCCCAAATAGTCAAAGCAAACTTGAGAAAGAAAACAAACCTGGAAGCATCATATTCCCTGTCTTCAAATTATATTATGAACCTAAAGTAATCAAAGCAGTATAATATTTGCATCAAAACAGACACACAGATCAATGAAACAGACTAGAGAGCTCAGAAATAAGGGCACGTGCACAAGCGCACACACACACACACACACACACAGAGTAAATTAATTTATGGCAGAGGAGTCCAGAAAGATTATAATGCAGCAATTCCACTTTGGGGCATTTATGTGAAGAAAACAAAAACCCTAACTGGAAAAGATATGTGCATGCACACATTACAGTAATATTTATAATAAGTGGTATTCAGAAAACAGGACAACCACATGCTAAAAGATGAAACTGGACTTTGTCCTACATCATACACAAAAATTAACTCAAAATGGATCAAAGACATGAATGTAAGACCTAAAACTATAAAACTCCTAGAAGCAAACAACAGCAATAAGCTCTGTGACAATGGACTTGTCAATGATTTTTTGGTTTTGATTCCAAAAGCAAAAGCAGCAAAAAAAAAAAAAAAAAAGAAAATCAACGAGGGGAATTACATCAAACTGAAAAACTTCTACACAGCAAAGAAAATCAGCAAAATGAAAATCAACCTACAAATACGGGAGAAAATATTTGCAAATCAAATATATGATATGGGGTTAATATCCAAAATATGTAAAGAACTCATATGACTCAAAATGGATAGAGAATCAAAATAAACTTTTTTCTGAAGGAAACAGCCAACATGTACATGAAAAAAATGTTCAACATCACTAATCATCCAGGAAATATAAATCAAAAACAGCAATGCTAATGGTTATCAAAAAGACAAGAAATAACAAAATTGATGAGGATGTAGTGAAAAGGTAACTATTGTGTACTATTAGTGGGAATTATGGAAAACAATATAGCTGTTCCTCAAAAATAAAAATAGAATGAACTACCACATGATCCAGCAATTCCACTTCTGGGAATCTATCTGAAGGAAACAAAAAAGATATATGTATCTCTTGTTCATTGCAATATTATTTATAACAGTCAAGATAATAGAAGCACGTATGCCTGGTGGCTCAGGTGTTAAGTTTGTGCCTGGGGTGTAGTCCTCAAACACTTCAAGGACCCAGGTTCATGTCCTGGGGTTACAATTAAAATGAACAACTAAACAAGCTTAAGCATATACACACATAACTTGGCCATAAAAAAGAATGAAATCTTGCCATTTGTGACAACATGAATGGACTTTAAGGGTATTATGTTAAGTAAAATAAGTCAGAGAAAGAAAATACTGTATGATATAACTTATATGTGCGTTCTAAATTTAAAACCATACAAAAGCAAGCTCATAGATACAGAAAACAGATTAGTGGTTGTCAGAGGTATATGAGACAGGTGAAGGGAGTCAAAAGGTACACACTGCCATTTATAAAACAAGTAATGGTATATAATTTAAAAAAAGAATGACAGATTTATATTTAGAGAAATAGAAAGATAAACCTTGATATCTATGGTAGCAGGTATATGTTTCAATACATGTCATTCAGCTTCTCCAAATGTTAACATCTAACATTAGTCCACTTACTGAAATGAGCAAATTATTAATAAAATAAATAATTTGATTAATACATAAAATATTAAGGTTGAATGTTACTGAGAGAAGTGTTGAGGTCCCAGGAAACAAAGTCACGAGCATTCTAGACAAACTGCTAAGTGACCTTATGGGCTATTTAATATAGTGGATAATTCAGACCATCATTTATTTTTGTCTTCAGATGATGAAATGATAGGAGCATGTATTTTACCTTTCTAATTTTCTTTTGTGTGTATTAGCATAAAATGATAAAATCTTGAAAGACATAAACTCAAGAACATTCTTATACCAATAAACATTTAATCAATGTCTAATACGGTATCAGGAGCTGTGCCGGACTTTGGAAAATTGAAGTTAAGATGCCTGTTCTACCGGTTGCTACTACTCTGCTCATCATTAGAGGCACCGACACATTTAAAGCAACAATCCCTCATGGTAAGAGTTGCAGTTGTCCCTATCTGAAGCAAAATGGAGGTTTAGAGAGCTAGCAAGAAACCAGGCAGTTCCTGAACTTAACTGCCACAGCACACTGTGGTGAGTGTTATTGATTTGATTTCAAGTCTGGAATAATATATTGATATATGAAGTCACTTGTCTTCATTTTATATAAAACACAGTATGTATATTACCATAAAATCGTTTTTTAAATGAAAGGAAAGTATGTAATGAACTTTAAAATGAAGGTTACATTCAAGCACAAAAATTTGTTAATGGGAAAAGTTTACACTGTTTACAAAATGTCTTTCCCAGAAAGGTAATTGTATCTGTTAAGAGGATGTCAAAATACACCTGCGTATATGGGAATGGGGCAGGAGCAGAGCAGCCTGAGGTCCGGGATGAACAACATCCTTAGCCTAGGACATCAATGCCGAAGTGCATATACTTTCTGCTTTCACTCAAAGGAATACATAGTCCTGGCACTTTATCAATATTCTTAAAGGGTTGTCACATTGCTACTTCACGTTCCTTTTAAAGACACACATTCTAATACCTTGTTGTCTTGGTGAGTGCTAATTTTTCTTTGGGGTCTGGAGGTGACAACTTTCATGGCTAGCCAAAGCCTGGTGATGAGTTAGCTCTAGCAATGTTTGCTATTGATCCTCTTGTATTTGAAGATGTAGGGGGCTAATCATAAATCCATTCCCACAAGACTGCCCAACCGATGAATGAACTAACATCTTTCCAAGGGGAAAGCTGCAGCTTGTCCCTAGCGGACGCGGAGACAGATGCGTGTGGTTCTTCGACCTCTGTGGGTTCCACTCCACTGTCAAATTAATTTTAAAAATCAACTTGAACTTAAGGTGTCTAAAGGCTAAACCCTCTCTTTGAGAACAGAAAAAACGGTGATGGGGAAAGGCTGTCCTTCAGGACAGAGCAGGACCCCCAGCGGCGGGAAGCTGACGAGGATGCAGTCTTTGCGGGTCAAGGCCCCTAGCTGGATGCGCCTTTCCAGTTCTTACTCTTCTGCAAACATTTGCCCTGGATCTCACAGCCTCGTCCCTGCACGGCGCAGAGGAGTGGGACGGAAGGACACCCACGCCCCAGCCCCCACCCGCCCCGTTCCCGCCGCGCTCCTCCGCCGCGGCTCGAGGCCTCCGAGCCAGGCGGGGCCGCCGCGGCGCACGGAGGGGGCGAAGGGCCGGCGGCCGCCTCGCGGCGCTTCCACTTGTGGCGGGGCCGCGGGGGTGGGGGGACGGGGAGCCGAGGGGGAGGGTTTACATCTCAGCAAAGTTCCCGGATGGTCGCAGCCTCCCGGCACTGAGCGCTTTTCCTGCCCGGCCGGCTCAGCCCTACGGACCAGGCAGAAGTTTCCCAGAAAAAAATGCCCGGCGCGCCGCGGGGCCCTGGAGCCGCCCGGAGCCGCTGCGCGGTAAGGGACGAGCCGCCGCCGCCGCCCCGGAGGCCACCGGCGTCTGGGATCTCCGGACAGCGCCCGCGGACAGCCCGCGGCCGCCGGGGACCCCAGGGAGGGGCTGGGCTGGACGGCGGGGCCCGCGTGGGGCGCAGGGCCGGGGGCGCGAGCTGCCGGGGCCGTCGGGGCCGCGTCCGCTGCAGGCGGCGGGTGCGGACGCGCGGCCGCGGGAGGGGCGCCACTCGCAGCCCGCTGCCCGCGCGTCCTGCCCGCGGAGGGCTGGGGACCGAAGGGGCGCGCACCGCGGGGCTCCGGATGCAGAAGCCTCCCGGGCTGGGCGCGTTCTGGGCGCCGCGGGCGCACCGAGGGGCTCGGGAGCCGCGCGAGGGGACGTGCAGGGACGTCGGGGGCCGCACCCACACCCTCCGCTCGGGTGGATGGGGACTTTCGGACACCCCAGGGCCAGTTTTATGCCCTGGAAACGCTTTGCCTTGTTTGCTGGGAGACTCCCAGCCTGTCCCGCATCCGGGCTTCCCAGAGGCGCCTCCTGCCTGTGCCCCCGACGGCTGCACGGCCCCTGGTCGGCGCAGACGCGCGTTAGAGGTGTGCGGGACCTTACAGGCGCTGCCCGTCGTATCCGCGCTTTTCCCGGGGCCTCGCCTTCACGGTTCAGCTTGACTTCCGTCTCACTCCCTCTGGACCTTTTCTTAATTAACACTTTTTTCTTTTAAAACCAAACAGTTAAAGTTGCAAGCGTAAGAGAAACCCGCCGGTTTCGGGGTGACCCAAATCTTGGTGGTTAGTGAGACTTTGAACTCTGAGATTAACAAAAGGTGTGTCTGTGAGGAGGAACCTGGCTAATCTTCTGGTCCTGCTCAATCCCTCCCGGGGGAATAGTCCCTCCCGGGCCCTTGGCTCCTGGCATTATCTCGCTTCTCCGAGAAGCCGCTCGGGTTATCTACGGTGACTGAGTGAACTTGGTCCTTTTCTCTGAAAGTTGTGTGTGTCACTATTGTTCCTGGCCGCGCATAGTCCCAGATTCCAGGCGGTGCAGCTGCGGAGCCCCTGGACAGAGTCCCGCCCTGGGTGGGTTTTCTTTTGCCAGTTTCCCAAGGCAATTTCAAAACAATACTTCATTCGTTGACATGTTTTTAGTCCTCAAAATACCTTTATTTTTATAACTGATAAAATACTCCAAGAAGTGTTCTTTATCAGTTTATTCTACTAACCTTTGAACTTCGCAAGGTGAGATAATCCCTGCACAGGCTATCAGACATTTAATCCCTCTTTACAAGGTTCGCAATCCTTCTAGTCTTGCCTGTCACGCCCAAAAGGTTGACCTTCTCAGGGACCCAAACCCTGAGAATGCAGGGAGTCCTCGTTGTAGCCCATTATCTGTTGAGTGGAAGTCTGCAGACTAGGTTCTGCAGATGTTGTTAATGAACATCACCTTCTTCCCGGTGCTTAACTTCTGTGATTTTGATTTCCTGAGTAGCAAATACACTTTTTGCATTTGTATGACGTAGAGCAAAGAGATTTATAAACAAAATAAGATGATATTCTGGGACTTTTAGAGATCAAGAGGTTACTCAACGGGAGAGATTTGTGCCTTCTTTCATTTGTTCATGTCACAAGTGTCTATTGGGTGTTCCAACTATTTCCTGGTGACCTTAGGCTTATTATAGAATTTGAGCCTCACTTATCTCATCCAAGAAATGGGTTGCTAACCCCAAGCTCTTCCTCCATCTCAGAACTTCAAGTGGGATAATGGAATGTGAAATAGCAAAAAGGAGCCAAGTGCAACACATTAGAGGGTCATCCAGACACTTACCAGTCTGTAGCAGCAATAGCAAAAGCAGTAAACAGCTAAACAGTGAGGGGAGGAGTGAGAGTTGATGGTATAGCCTATCTTTTAATTTTTTTTTACGCTAAGGTTCAGTCAGAAATAAAGGCAAGCATATGCAGGCAGGCAGGAAGAGAGAGGATGAAGAAATATTTATTAATTTTATCTAGTTGTTCACATTAGTTGTTACCCATCGCCTGCCAGATACGAACCTTGGTCCTTGGGATGTATACAGACTATGCATGGGCAGACTTGGCAGACCTAACTGCTACTCTGCGAGGGCATGCCATACCTTTTAGATGTACTGTCTTAGGTTTTCTAGCCAGGAAGAAGCCCCCATTTATATTACTGGACCTGTGTCACTACCTTTGTTGTTTCAGGGTGTTTCTAAGTTTAGTTGTAATTTTAAGAACATATTTGGTGTCTACAATGCACACCAGGATAACAAACGAAAAGAAAGCATCTTTTATATGTTGCCCTCACCTCTTCATTTTTAAGGTTGTGATAGTTGGGATTCTATCTCGCAGAATCATCTTCCTAAAGCTTTCCCTCCAGCATGTCTACCAAATTTCTGAGTTCCACACACAGGTCTTTCTACTGCTGTGTCCTAGAAATCCCCAATTAGGCCACAGTGCTGGAAGTTTTGGTAGGCTCCACCTTGTGAATAGCCAGTACCCACATAGGTGAATCAGGCTGTAATTGGAATCAAGCCAGTTACTCTTGGTTGAGGGTCCCTTCTAGGGGCTGCTGCTGTGCCTTGTGCTAGGGGTAAAGGGGGAGACCTAGCTCAGAAAGAGATGGAGTTTTCCCCCTGAACACTTAACTTTCAGCAACAGAAGTGCAAGACAGAATATGGTAAATAAGGAGCAAAAAATAAAAAAAATACAGGTGAAATACAGAGAATTTAGAGGCAAGTGAAATTACTTGCAACTGGAGGCAGTCAGCCCTTTATTTGTCCATGTAACAAATACTTAGTCAGTACCTACTGTGTGCCAGGCCTAGCAGGATTAATGGGAGCATGCACATCTGTGTCACCATCTCTGCTCTGGTGAGGAACAGTTCAGACTCTACCTCCTGTGACAAAGGAATACTTCCTCCTGAATCTCATTGAGTCACTGGCCTTAACCTTTATCAGTTGTTCCTCACCCCGCGGGGATTATGGTCAGGTCAAAATAATGAACTGAGTCTCTTGTATACTTTCATGTGATGAAAACACTGGACTCTTCAAAGCCTCCAGGATATCTTCAATTAGTTGAGTACTGCTATTCTGCTTAATATGCTTTGATGAGTATTGAAGTAGGCATCGGTGTGACTAGAAGTTTATAAAGACTTCGTTCTTTACGTCTGGGGGAGGCCCAGGAATTTGTTTTGTGACACCCTTTCCCCACCCCCAGCCTGCTGACTGCTACCACATGCAGTCCCCTAAAGGTTAAAACGTGCACTAGGGAGTTTGGCTGATCTTGCTTCCCGGTCCACTCTTTTTCTCCTTAAAAAGAGTAGCCATTTCTTCAGGGTTGTTCTGAGGGTCCGATGAAGTCAAAGATATAGATCATTTAGCTGAGGATCCAATACAGTGCGACTTGTGGGCTATTCCTGTCATCAGTGCTCATATATACAGAATAATGTTGGTTTTCCTGTTTCACTGTGGAAGTAAAAAAAGAGCCTAAACATAAGAACTGCCTTTCATATAAATCATAGTAATCCCAGCCTGTTATTTTTTGAGTGTTTCACATCAGTCACCCGAGCTATTCTCTTTATGGTTATGAAGCAGGAATTTCACAGTGAAGAACCTCAGTGTTAGGGGACTGTGAGCCTGTGGACTCCACTGAAGTTATTAGGGCAGATAAAGAGAAAGAAAGCAAAGATGGGACATGCCACCTTCCAGGTCCTTTGTCACTATAGGGGTGCCAGAGTATCATTCTGTGACAGTCACAGTGGCCATTGTTGATGTGAGAATGACTAGTGGGTTAGACTGGCTGTCTCATGCCAGGCTGCTTTGATCACAGGAATAGCCCCTAAGGCTGTGGGGGTGGGAATGCCACTGTGTTTGTGTTTTCTTGTGGCCGGGGTCAGGATACTTTGATTCCTACAAAATGTGCTTCAGATTAGTTATAAATACTTGTTGAGAAAAAAAAAAATAGGCTTTGCAAATACTCAGAGAAGATAGCTAAAATAATCAGGAGACCCAATTACCTACACTTTTACTTAGTTTAGAAACTTTATTAAACATAGTTCACATTATAAAACGTGTTGTCATGATGTTATACAAGTATAACATTTTAGCATTGCTCATTGATAATATATATTTTCTCTTCGAATGGGGCAACTTTCCGGTGTAACTCAGTTTTGTCTTTTTCATTTTCTTTTCTGTCTTTCTTAATTTAAGTGAATCGAATTGTTCAAAGCTTTCTATTATCTGGTCCACACTTTTAAATGTCTCCCCTTCTCCCTTGCATCCTTCCTTCTTTCTCCTCTCTCTCCCGCTTCCTCTTCCTTTTGCATTACTACTTACTATGGTCATTTAATTTAATAGTCACGTGACCCTATGAAATAGAGCCCGTTCATGTATATGGAACCTGAGGCTGAGAGGAGTTAGGTATCTTGCCCAAGATGACACAGCTAGTGGCAGACCCCGTGTTCAAATCTGGGACAATCTGGTTCCAGACTCCGCACTTCCTCCCCAGTGGGTCTTGAACCTGGGTCTTCAGCTTCCATTGCCTCAGTCACCAGGGCCACAAAGGGAGTTACAAACCTTCAGCTGCGTTATACACTGCTTTTCACATTGTGGGCTCCAGCTAACCTGTTCTTTCCCATTCCCACCTGTACATCTTTGCGTTGCCAGTTCTTCTCTCCACACCTCCCTCTCTTCACTTGCAAGTTGAATCCTATAGGTTCTTCAAATGTGCTCCAAATACTCATGGAGAAGAAAAAGCAAGAGACTTCGCTAATACTCAATACATTAAGAATACAGCTAAAGCGAACAAGAGATGCTATCACCTACAAATTTCCCAAGTTCAGTAGCTTCAATAAACATGGTTCACATTTTTGTTTTTAAGGAAGAAAGGAAGAAGAGGAAGAAACATTTTTATTTAGTTAGTTGTTCATTTTGGCTTTTCACACTGGCCCCAAGTTTCAGACCCAGGTACTTAGGCTGTATGTGGGTTGCACGCCAGCATTTCAGCTGACCGAGCCATCAGGGTGTGCCCAAAATATGCTTTTAAAGAAGAGCCAAAATGCACTCTTCTTCTTGAGTAGATTCTTCCTTCTCAGTAAATTCCCCTGCTGCTTATTCAGACCTCACCTGTGACTTGGAATCCACTCCATCTTGAATTGAAGTCACTTATTTGTCTCTTTTCCCTTATTAGATGGTAAATGCTTTATTTTGAGGAAATAGCCTCAAAAATAGTAGTTTCTTGTGTAGTCGGTTTTCAATTAATGTTTGTTGGTTGGAGGTTTATTTCTGCCACTGTGACTGTTAAGATGTGAGTGAGTGAATTTTTCACAAAGGTAAAGTAGATCTGGATGTTTTTACAGAAGAGCGTCTAGCTTCTGAGATGCTAGGAAGCAAATTTCATCCTGTGTGAATCTTCATCATGATTGATAGGTATAATATAACATTTTGTAATGTATATACTTAACTAACTTTAAATGTTATTTAGTTTTATATCTCCCCAATTGACCAATAACAGTGATCCTAATAATAAAGGAGTGACATTTTGTGTTCTTGTAGAGAAGGTGGAAATGACCATTGTAGAATGTAAGAAGTGACATTTGCTGGTCTGCCACCTGAATGGGGTTCACTTCAATGTAAGTGAGGGTTAGGACTCTGCCAGCTGTGGATTGTGCATTTTTTCTTTGAACTAGGAGGCAATGAACAACCTGAGACAGAAGTTTAATTTAAAACAGCTAGCCTCCCTCCCAAACTGCCATAGATGCCTTTGTATTTGGGGGATGAATAGTTCTCTCAGAGGTTTATTTGTGGGAGGAAGGAAATGGTGAATAAAATGGAAAATTCAGAACCAGATAGATTCCTGGGCCAGTGGAGACAATTACACTTTAATACAAAGTCTGGTTATACGTATCTTCTATTTTTCTTACATAAGTAATACATATTTCATTAAAATATCTATGTGTGTTTATATTATTTAAATTTTTCTTTCATAAGCAATACTTGATTGCTTTAAATGTATGTAATGTGTAAACCTTGCCTCATTAACAGTTAAACACAGTTTGTTTACATTTCTTCTAGTCGCCCTCCCTCACTCCACCCAATCTACTCACATTTTTGAGGTTGTAGTAGATGGATATTGTTTGCTTTACTTTTTTAGTATTTCTTCCTCCCTCCCACACCCCATTTTAAAAGGTACAGGAAGTAATGAAAGCAAGCAAGCAGGCAGGTAAGACGAGAGAGGAGAAAGAAGCATTTTATTTATTTTATTTAGTTGTTCATCTTGATTGTTCCCTCCTTCCCAACCCTCACACTCTATCCCACACTGACTCCTGGACACAAACCCAGGTCCTTGGGATGTATGTGAACTATGCTGGCCAGAGGTGGTGGACCAAACCACTACACCAGGGCATGCTACTTTTTTATTATTTCTTGAACATTCTGCTACTATATTTTTGATAGCTGTATAACATTCTGATGTAGAAATATCTATATCTATATTATATTTGTCTATATACACATGTATGTATATCTGTCTATCCATCTATATATTTATCTAACATCTATCTAACATTATTGGTTGCCAGCAGTCACCATTAGAATTTATAGTGCCGGTTCAAGGCTGTCAATTCACCTGTTAGCTATTGCTAATGTTGCCCAAACAATCAAATCTGTCGAATCAAGTCTACCAGCCAAACCATTCGTGACAGAATAAATGTAGCCATTTAGTAGGTATACAGATCAAATGGGCTGTTGTTTGAATTTGTTGCATGTCATCCACTTGTGTCACTCAAGTCTGTTTCTGAAACCTCCCAGGCATTTTTTTGTAGGTGTTTGCACAAGATTATGTCTGTTGACTGAAGTTTTGACCTGGGACGAACCTAAAGAGAAAGCTGGCCACATCTTAATGTAATGTTGAATTGTTGAACATATTATTAAATCATATTTCAGGCAATCCTGGGACACTTCCCCTCCAGCTGAAGAGATTTTCAAAGTAGGAAACCTTTAGACCTTGGAGAAGATCTTGAGAAAACATATACACCCTCTCTCTTTTTTTTTTAAACAAAAATGTTAACAGTGAGAACAGTGTCTTAACCACAATAGTCCTGTGTTATGGGGATGGATTTTAAATAATGGAGACAGTCAGATTGGCCTGAGATAGAAAAGATTTAAAAAGGGGCTGTTCTGGAACAAGCTCACATCCCGTAAGCAGCTCATGTGTATGCTGGGGGAGGAACTTCCAGGAAGGACCACAGTGATGGATGAGAGAGAGGGTAGCGGGGAGGGAGAATAAAAGAGGACTAAACCAGTTATCTTTCCCAGGTCCGAAAGGCAGAACAAGGGACACTAAGATAATTTTTCAGATGGCTGTGAAATTTCTACTTAGATTTATGAGGACTTAGAAAGGGTAAAGTAGTTCCAAGTCTTTTAAAACCTTTTTAAAAAGTAGTTAAGCAATTTACTTTCAGCAGTGCCTCTTTTTTTTTTTTTATCAGTTAATGCCAGATTTTGATTGCCATGCATGCTTTAATAGCTGAAAGCATCAGTCTAAATAATCTCAGTTTTTGTGAGTACAATTCCACATTGTTTTCCCTAAAATTTTATCACTATTTTAAACATATAACTTCATAATTTGAAGTAAATTCAAAAATTAATTCATTAAAATTAGAGCTTACTTTTGAGTGATAATTTACAAGATGTTGGAGCTAATCTTCATTAGTTAAATATCATAATCTCTCTCCCTTAATCTCTTTTGGATAACGAACTGGGAGAAATAAAAGAGAAGAAATTCTCAAGTGATTGAAGACCTGTGATGTGCTATTTTAACCATAAATTCCTCTCTGAACAGAATTCTCATTATATCATCTCTACTTTTCTCTGATATGACATGTCTCTTAAGCAGAAAGGGATTTTATGCACCTCAGACCAGGTGCTCAGTCTTTATAATTCAGTCTTTGCTTCCTTGTTTTTGCTGAAAATTGTCTGTCATTTTTGAAATTTAAAATTATGTAATGTTTTAAAAGTAAACTGTTCAGATGAAAAAAGTACTGTATGTTTGATACAAATAAGATTAAAAAGATGGAAAAATCTAAAGAAAAGGTTAATTTTTTTTCTTCCTATCTTTCTCAAATCTAACCCTTTAGCATAATCAATTTGGAGTGTGCCCTTCTTCAACTTTCTCTTAACCTAGTTAACTATATACAGACATCTGTGCAGGATTTTCTACCTTTTAAAAAATTTCTTTATTTTGTTTGCAATGCTATATTCTTTTTAGGGTATGGAAATTGCACCTCAGTCTATATTTCACACCACACCCACCACCAGAATTCCAGTGTCCTTTTCCCCTCTTTTCTTCCCTCCCCACATCCACCCACTGGCAACCATCATGTCCTGGGAGTTTTTTGCTGGGATTTACCTGTTCATTTGTTTCATTTTCTTATATTCCACATGGGAATGAGGCCATCCTGTGCTTCTGTTTTTCTTTCTGACTCATTTCGGTTAATATGATCCCTTTCAGTTCCATCCAGATTGTTGCAAAGGGCAGGATGTTAATTTTGCTTTTTAGTAGCTGCATAGAATTCTATTGAGTATATATACTACCATTTCTTTATCGATGGACATTTAGGTTATTTCCATGTCTTGACTACTATGAACTATGCTGATATGAACATAGAGATGCATATTATTTTTATTAGAGATTTTGTATTCTCTAAGTATATGCCTAGGAGTGGGATTGTTGAATCAAATGATAAATCCGTCTTTACTTGTTTGAGAAGTCTCCATACTGTTTTCCAAAGATATTGAACCAATTTACATTCCCACCAACAGTGTAGGAGGGTGCAGGATTCTTTTCAACTGAGGTATAATTTGACATATAGCATTGTATAAGTTGTCCAGTGCGTTGATTTGATATATTTATATGTTGCAATATGATTACCCATATTAGGTGATACCTCAGCCATGCTACATAATTATCTCATCTTTTAGCAACTTTCAAGTACATAATATAATATTGTTAGCCATAATTACAAAACCATGCATCAGATCCCTAGAACCTATCTATCTTCCTTTACCCCCTACTATTTGGCTGTCTAGATTATACCTACAAATGATATCATGTAATATTTGTCTTTTCATGTCTGACTTATTTCCCTTAGTATAATAATGTCAAGCTTTATCCATGCTATTATAAAAGGCAGACTTTTTCTTTTCATGGCTGTATAATACTCCACTGTATATACTATATACTGTATATGTTGTTGTTGTTTTTTTAAAGAAAAGTACAGATGGGAATGAAGACAAGCAGGCAGGTAGGCAGGAAACGAGAGGAAGAATTATTTTTTATTTAGTTGTTCATCTTGGTTGTTCCCCTCAGTCTGGGACACAACCCTGGGAGCTTAGGATGTATATGAACTGTGGCACACCTACCACATCTTTATCTATTCATCCATTCATCCATTGACAGACACTTGAGTTATTTCTCTCTGTTGGCTAGTGTGAATAATGTTGCAAAACTTGGAGGTGTAGATACCTTTTTGATCTCCATAAACTTTTTTTTTTGACATAGCAGAACATCATAGAGGATCTCTTCAGATTAAAACATTCATTATATTATGGCTGCTTAATATTCCATAATTTAGTTAACCATTCTAGTACTTCGTGTTTTGTCCTACTACAAGAGTTCTTCTCTGAACATTTGTGTGGGTGACTTTGAACATGCTAGCATGCAGAAGCTTTTATTTCTGTCCGTCTGAGTCCCCAAAGTGGTATTACAATTCACAATCCTACCAACATTATTTGAAAATATATTTTCCTACATTCTTGCCAGCATAATTCATTTGACAAGTATAAACTTTCTAATCTCTCCTTTTTGCTGTTTTATTTCAAATAATTCCTTTAGGGAACACTTAACACTATCTTTGCCTTTTTAAAAAATTCTAGTCATTTGAATTATTCATGCTCTGTCTTTTCCCTAATTTTCTAATGAGCAGATGATTTGTCTTCTAGAACCGGAGAACAATAACTTGTGCCTAAACTCACAGCACTTAATTGTTTTGTATTGAAATGCTACAAAACACTTGATTTCTATTTGTACGGAAGTAAATATAGACCTTTCAATCCTAATTGTCTCTTTCTAAAAGTACATTACTTAAATTGTTTCAGGAAATGTGTTTTAATGGGAGAACTGAGAACTTCTAAAATACAAAAAAAAAATTTGAAGATTTTCAAAGCTAACTGGGTTTCTTTCTTGAAGACAAAAAGTTCTTTGAGAATTAGCTGTAAATTATGCAGAATTGTATCAGAAGGAAAGAGTGAATCACAACAGAGAGGAATTCGAACCTGGGGCGTTATTGAAAGCCTGTGCCCTCGTTGCTCCTGTTTGTTTTTCTGGGAGGTGAGACCAGATTCCATCTCTCCCATCCTTGTAGCTGCTGAGTTCAGTATAGAATTGTTTGTGTATGACTCTAGCAGTCCACTGGCTAATCAGCAACAGCTGTACGACTGGCTTCATTTATATGAACAGAATAAATCAATCAGCAAAATTTCTTGTATTTGGGTAGGTCGGGCCAGCATTGTGTAGCCCAGAATAATAACAGTGCTTTGTAACTAACCTGACACAGATGGCAAAAAGATCGTGTCTGGGCAGCAGACGGTGGACCTGAAAATTAAGAAACCCTGTGAGCCCTTGGTATCTGTCATAATAAAGTTATACTCTATTTTTAATGTTGGTTTTTTAAAGGTGAGAACATTTCATAATGGGATGCCCTATTTAAAAAAGAGCCCATCAGAGTTTGAACTTCTAAGCGCTGGGTCTCCAGAATGAGGCAGTATGGTCCAGATCAGTGTCTCCTGAAAGAGAAGTTTGTATATTCTGCCCAAATGCCAGGGCTGAGACAAGTCAAGGGTCTCATGCTGGGCGAAAGCCACAGACTAGACAGGCCAACTCCCATTTCTGACTGGAGGAGACATGCTAAATCAGGGAGAAGATGTTAGTTCCCAAGAGACTGAGACCAAAGTCCTGGCATCACATAGCCAGTGAACTTCCTCTGAATGTTGTGTCCTTCTGCACAACTGCCACCACCCAGGGAGCTCAGTGAGTACCTAGTGCAGCCTCCTGCCTGTGGTTCTTGAAGTCCATCTTAATGGAGACTCCAGCTCAGTAACATGGGATGTCTGATGAGAGCAGGAAACTCTCTAGATTCTGAGTATCCATGTGTGCCCCAGTCCCGAGGGACCCTGAACTCTACCACTGAGGTCATTTTCAAGGTCAGAAATCCACTGGCCCCACTAGCCAGAGTCCTCCAGCTGGGCTGGGTTCTGAGTGCCACTGGCTCTGATGTGGAGTTAGCCTTGGTATGGAGCTGCAGTAGACTTCGGCCAGTGAGTGTTTCAGGGAGGAACAGTGGCACCCAGGGGTAACTGGCACCTATTCTCTTGCTTTATACCATAGTTTTGGCATTGGAATTTGCAAATACTCACATCTTGCACTTCCCTGCCCCAACCATACCAATGTCTGAGGGTGTGTGTCCCCCGCAACTCTGCCTGGTCTTGAATGTCCATCCATCCTCAGACATAGTGTAGACTCATGAAAATTAAGTCACTTTTGTGTTAAAAGCTGATATTAAGTACTTCATTTTATTCTCTTTTGCATTAAATACTCTGCTAAAAGTAGAAGGATCAAACGAAAAGAGCAGTAGACTAGGAAAACACGTGTGCAATCCCAACTTTGTTACCCAGTAGCCTGTGACCTTGACAGAAGTAGAACACTGCAAAAATCGAGTACAGAAACCTGTAGAAATGGGGTGAAGACTGAAGCTAAGATGTCCACGATGCCTACTGTGGGCCAGACTTAACATCTCCAAATGAGGCACTGTCTAAACAATGCAGTTGTTAACATCTGAATTTCCAGAGTTCTGCGGGGCTGAAATTTTACCTTTCCTGTTTTGACTAAGGATTTGATAAATTAGGGAGAGAAATATATATCTATCACATTTCTCATCTAAAATAATGTATGTGTATTATATGGAATAAATACATGGAGAGCAAATTATATTTCAGAAAAGCAAACTCATTAGGTTCTTAATTTATACTTGAATCTCATTGTATACTTACTGAAGAAAGAACATTAGCTATTACTGGGAGATTGTCTATGTAACGTTATTTGTGGGGATGGGACGGGAGCCAGACACTGTTCAGGAATGTCTGGCAGATCTTATTTACATCCACTGCAAAGTCACACCACCTCACTATCTATATGGACACTTCCATTACGTTCCCCCTTATTTGTTAGTGCACATGGTCGCAACCCTGAAACCAGCTGCTTTCACTGTCTGCCACACAGAGGTGCCTGTGTACACACGTGCACACACAGGCACATATGCATCATTGTCATCAGATATGACCAGAAAGCACTCATTTCAAACTCCACTTGGAAAGTCCATGTCTGGCTGTTCTTAGAAGGCAGAGGTCAGTACTCACCAAAGTGCCTTTGTGCAGACTCAGACAAAACACTATATTGCAAATAAAGCATATGCTTTGGAGCAGATTCACACTGATGGTGGTGATTCCTGGGAGCAGATCAAAATATCTAGGTGGGGCTTTGCCTTCAGAGTTCTGCCATAACCGTTGTTTGGTGGTTGTGACCGTTGCTGATTAAGCCTCTTGTTTGTATCTTACTCCTGGTTTGAGGAACAACACATTGCTATTTTGGCTCAGAGGCAGACCATCTTGGATGGCATCCAAGAAGCTGTGTAGTGCTTTTGCTTCTGGAGATCCGTGCTAACTTTACAGGGCCCCCGGCTGTGCGTGGAGAGGTTCTGGACCAACATACCAGTAAATAGTGCCCCTGAGGACTTTCTGCTTTAAAGAGAATTTAGACAACTTGTCAACCTGGGAAGCTGAACCTGCCCCCTAGACAGCTCAGCCACCACTGTGTAGATAAGGCTGTGACTAGGACTTCCGACTCAGATGCTCTGGGAGAGGATGGAGAGCCTGTCCTTCACTTTAGCTCTGCTCCAGCGGCAGGGATGGGGAAGAGGAAAAGGGAGGAGTTTCCTGGTGGTGTGTGGAGTGCAGAGGTCAGCACTGCCAACAGGGAAGTCTGGTGGTTCTGAGTGCAGAGAAAGGCCCCTGGAGTGGAGGGGCTGTGTTTTGAACCTTCTGCAGGGGTAACAAACACTATGCTAATGAGGCTGGTGACTGGGGGCGCTAGTGGTCAGGGAGCTTGGTGGACTGGACTACGCTGTGGTCTGCCTTTAGAAAGAACTCATTAGGAAACAGATGTAAGAGGATGCCTCCTCTACTCACGCAAACTTACCAAAGTCCTCTTTGGATTCCCAGTAACCATTTTGCACAAGGAATAATAATACTAATAGCACGTAACATAGAGATTTCTTACTGCGCACCAGGTAGTGTTCTAAATGCTCCAACTTGCTGATTCGTGTCACAGCCCTGTGAGGCAGACACTAGTATTTTTATTTTACAGATGAAGAATTTGAAGTGAATCTTCTTGTCCACATTGACACAACTAACGTGGCAGAGCTGAGATTCTGTCCCACTTGTATGACTTCAGAGGCCACACTGAACTGTGATGTCCCCTCTGCCTCTTCAGTGAGACATATTCACCTGTAAAGGATCTGGTGACCCCAGCTTTCTTCAGGCAGGTGGCAACCACGGATGCTTCGTTCTGGAGAAGTAAATTGGGCTTTTGTTCCACTGGTTCCTTACACGCTTCTAGGGTCACCAACCCTGCACAAAGGACAACCAGAAACAACAGCACCAACCACTGATGTGCCCCCAAGGACCTCTTCTTTGTATTGACTTGGCTCTGAATCTTCCACTTTACCACCTGACACCCACTGCAGAAATACTTTCTTTCTTGTTTGTTTTTTTTTTTAAGAGGAAGGCAGGCAGGCAGGAATGAGGGCAGGCAGGCAGCAGGCAGGCAGGAAGAGAAAGGAGGAAGAATTTTATTTATTTAGTTGTTCATTTGGCTTGTTCCTACCTTGCCCCCAGCCCAGACCACAAACCCAGGACTGAGCCCCAGGCTTAACACCTGAGCAAGCAGGGCACACCACCAGCGTGCTTTCTAAATGACCCTCTCAAACTTCAGCAATCTTTAATGAGGAAGAAATTCCATCTAGAATGCCACAAATTCCTAAGACTGGTGTCATTGACTGGTGCTACATCATGTTCTCAAGGACAAATAAATAACATGCTACATTCATCTGGTGGGGGTCTAACACTCAACTGTAAAATGTAGAACCTTCTAGAACATCCCAGAATGATTGATCTCGGAAGTAAAAGGAAGATGAAGATCATTTTGCCCAGCCTCTTATTTTGCAGGTGAGGAAAGAGAACTCTAGGTAGGTGACTTTTCCAAGACCAGTGACTCTTTGGTAGCAGAGTGGAGACGAGCTTCTAGGACCACTGAGTACCCATTGAATTCTTTTTTCTGTACCTGAGCTGCATAAAATATTCCATCAATGACTTTCTTACTCCATTACAGATAAAACAGGACAGTATGTTTCTTTACTGGGCAGGGCCAGGGTTAACATTGCCTGCAAGGTGTGGGAGATGTGACTGAGAACCTCCTTCCAGCACAGCACACAGAGAGCCTGAGTGAGGAGAAGCAAGTGGTGTGCAAATGCAGCTACTGCTGCAGACTTCGTGGTGCTCATATCTGCCTTCTAGACAGTCTGCGATAGGAGCAGATGATTGTCCCCATACCTCTGCCCCGCGTCAGTTGTTTTGAAGGTAAGGGGATCATACTGGCTCCGTTGAGAGCAGAGTTTGGCAAGGGAAAGCAAAAGAGGGAAGTGGTCACCTCCTTTCCATAAAGAAAAAACATCTCTCAAAGTCCTGCTGCTGAGAGCAAGAGTCAGGCCGCTAGACTCAGCCAAGCTCAGCCAGTCTGGTCTTGGGATCAGAGAGGCCTGCAAGCTACAAGGCTTTAGCTAGATGTTTGGGATGGAGTTTTTTGGTTTGGGTTTTTTTTTGTTTGTTTTGTTTTTTTTAAAGAGGAAGGAAGCAAGCAGAAATGATGGTGAGCAGGCAGGCAGGCAGGAAGAGAGAGGAGGAAGAACCATTTATTTATTTAGCTGTTCATGCTGATTTTCCCACCCCATCCCCTAGCCTCCTCCCTCCCCACTCCCAGGCACCGGGCTGTGAACCCCGGTCCTTGGGCTTCACATGGACTGCAATGCAGCTGCCGACTTAACGCCTGAGCCAGCAGGGCACCCTGGCATAGAGAATTTTAAGCCCTCCTGGAAGAGGCTCAGGTGGCTTTTGGAAGCCTCCGTAAGGAGCTGGGCATCTTCAGCAGCTGCGCAGTGAACAGGGTGCCCACAGATGTCATGGTTTCTACAGACATTTCTGCTGTAAGGAAAATCACAGGTGACCTTTGTCCCTACAGAATAATGACCTGGGGAGAAAGTCAGCTCTTTATCAGACAAAGACAGAAACCTGAAACTGGAAGGGCATCCGGAGCTGTGTTCCTCACCTCAGAGCTAAAACTGCCTCAAAATGGTCCCTGAATGGCTGGACAGTATCATTGACCTGGCTTATTTTAGCACTGCTCTTGGTGATCCCATCCTAAGCAAGAATACTTAGAGGGAATTGAAGCTGGAAGGGCAGAGAAGAGACTGGAGGTGACTTCTCCACACACCTCAGTCTCCAGATGTTCCCTCTTTGTGGACCACCAAGATGGGGGTGCTTATTCCTTCCCTCCCTTTAGGTCTCAAAGTGCTGTTGTGTCTTGTGATGACTTCTCTGATGGCAGGTTGCCTGCTCATCAAACCCAGGAAGGACAAAACTGAAAAGCTTGAGAATGGAAATCCCTTATGACCCCATTACCCCCACTTCAAGGTATGTACCCAAAAGATACAAAAACACTAATTGGCAGAGAGATATGCACCCCCATGTTCAAGGCAATGTTATTTACAGCAGCCAAGAATTGGAAACTACCTAAGTGGCCATCGTCAGGTGATGGATAAAGAAGAAGTGAGATACACACACGCGTGCGCATACACACACACACACACACACACACACACACACAGGGGGAATACCACACAACTCTTAGAAAAGATGAAACCCTATCACTTGTGACAACTTGAATGGAACTACAGGGGATTATGCTCGATGAAATAAATCAGGAGAAAGACAAATACTGGATCATCTCACTCATGTGGAATATAAAGAAAGAAAGCAAAGGACAAGGCTAAATGTAAACCAACCCTTGGGCATTAGGAATAGAACTGTGGTTATCAGTAGGGAACGGGTCCGGGTGGGTCCAATGGTCAGTGCTGAAGAACTTTTGGTAATTTCATGGACAGAGAATATTGTCATATATCTGGGGAATGGAGAACTTACACATTTGCATTTATATTTTTTGTAAATCAAGTTACCTCAATAAATATTAAAAAAAAAAAATCGGGAGAGCAGAAAGTAAGACAAAATAGCTTCATTCTTAACCCAGTTTACAAACACCACCTTTTCAGGGTGGAGCACCACTCATCATTCCCCTAGGCCCTTTCCAGCCTCAGATCCACAGGCCATTGTTCTTGGTCAGAGGGCAACGGCATCCTTTTCTTCTTTTCCCTCCATGTGACCTAGACCTTTCTATAATTAACCTAGACCTTTCTATAATTAAGCAAGAAACTAGAGGCAGAGCTATGCAGGTTTCTGATTCGCAGGTCAATGGGCCTCCCTGCCTTCTTGGTCAGACTGACAGTTCTAGTGATTTGGCCTGTCTGTGTGTGCTGCATCAGCCTCCCGTGATGCCGGGTCCATCTGTACCGCGCAGGCCAGGCCTCATTGCAGTTTCTGTCCCTCCTCAAGCCTGGAAGGTGCAGAAAGTGGCTTCCAGCTCTACCTCTGAGTGATCGCGGAGTGTGAAAGGGCCTGCAGTGGTCAAGCACTGGGCTGCGTACACATGGAACCCAGCTCATCCTCAACTTACTGTCTCAGCTCTAGTGTAATCTAATGTATTCTCAAGAAACCAGTAATGGCTTGCTTGCTTAGAGGAACTAGAGGGTAGGGTGTGCTTTAAACCCTATTGTGTAAGTCAACCCAGTGAGTTCCTCCTTTTTTCCTTCCTAGGGGTCTCTTAGAAGGTCCCCAGGCAGAAGAAATGTGTGCAGAAACTCAACTCTAACTGAGTGGCCAGCATCAAGGAAACTTGTACTGTGTAACTGGCGGGAGGGGTGGGGGGAGGGGTGAGAAAATAGGACCTTGGGACCATCAGCACTTCCCAGAGTCAAAATATTTTTTAAGAAGGAAAATTTAAATTTAAGAGGCTGCCAGTGGTTTAGAGTTTGAAAACAAGAAAAAGAAGTCTGCTCAGAACAGAGTCCTGTTCCTACACTTGAATAACAAATGTGAAGGAGAGATGGTATCTGAGCAGTATTTGAAACGGAATCTGAACAGAGGGAGCACCATATCAAGTAGTGTCTAAACTAGTGCTTTGAAACTTTTTAACTGATCCACAATTTTTTATCAATACAAAAATTTTATAAAATAATTCCTGTTCTTACCAAATGTGATACATTTTTTATTCTATTAAAAAAAGAAGAAGAAGCTGGTTGCAACCCATTAAGTTGATGATTGCCAGAGAATTGGCAGCAACTTGGAGTATGGAAATACTGATTTCAATAGAAATGTGTCAGGCATGTAGAAACTAGTTTTGCTGTAGCACTGGCAGATTTCTGCAGAAGGCTGTTCAGTAACACAGGCTTTGTGGACTTAGAAGTTTTCCTCTCTTCCAATCGCTGAAAGTTGCTGAAGTGGGTGGGAGTGATGGAGGGGCTGGGGAGGGAGCTGAGTGTTCATTGTGCTCATACAGAAAACGTTTGGGTGTCCTGGCACAAATAAGACACAGACCTTGCTCAGAGTTGAATGAGTGTGTGATAATTACCATCGTTTACAGTGAAATGGAAGCATAAACAAAATGACACAGAAAGCAGGAGGTCTCTTCATTCTGTATTCCCTAAAAAGAAGAAGACTGTTACAGGGATGTTCAGAATTATATCCTTGGTCTGTGTCTTCTATATAAAGTATTTGATACATGTTAATTGAAAGATGATATTATCTAATACTTATAACTAGACTGGTAATCATCCTAATTACCTATGGTAGTATTAATCAAACATTCTTTGAAGGGCACTTTAACCCACTAATGTAGCATAAGATAGGACAGGACAGATAAAAAGGATTCAAAAGAGTTTAGGTTGTATAGCAGAACTGTTAGCCCCCTTCTGGGTTTCAGGTCCTCAATATAGCAGGCTTTTAACAACTTGAGGTTTTTCTGGTTGGACCTGTAAGTGGGCCATAGAACAAGCTGCACTGCCTCTTTGCTTGGAGATAAAAAGTCCCAGTGGTGTGGGACAAGCTGACCCGGCTTCCCAGGAAGCAAGAGCCAGTGCTCTCTGTCCACCAGGCTCTCTTGAAACTGTGCGTGTGCCATCTTGGGTCAGATAGGCCAGCATGATATGATTCAGGCTTACATCACCCATGTCTCTGTGTGGTAGATTTCTGCAGAGGAGGCTGCTTGCAGACTCTTTGGATCCTTAATGGAGTCTTTGTTTCAAATTCTGGACCAACGCAGCACTCACAGGGAATTGAGGCTGAGAAGGGTCCAGGGGCTCTGGGGCTTCTGGCAGGGGTTTCCGAGCTGAGACAGGAGTTTCTCTGCCCCTGTAGGCTGGGTTTTCTGCGCGTGCCCAGCCCCATGTGCTGGCCTCTGAACACCCAGGCTGACTCCAACTTGCATCTTTCTGCCTAGATGAACTTAGTACAGGTCCTTCTGTCAAGCAGTTTTGGAGCTGGGGGAGTGACAGGGATGCACAGGGAAGAAGGGGCTTGCAGAGAGGAGGAGGAAAGACACTACATAACATGAAAAAATTCAATAGGGCAGTTTCTCTCCAATGAGGTTGTGTCATCCGAAGAGCTTGTAATAAACAGAAAACCCTAAAACTGGGCAAATTGAACCTCAAGTGGATTGTTGTTCATTTCAGACCTTCAGGTTCACCTGGTACAAACCAGAGAAAACTAAGGACAGTTGGGGACTTACGCTGAGTGACACCCTTCAGAAAGCCCCTGAGCTCCAGCCCCAAAGAGTGGACTGCCCTTTGGGTCTGGGGCACGGCCATGGGTTGAGGGGCTTCCTTGAGGGGCTTCGCAGGATGACCTTCCCGCTTCGCTGACTCTGTCAGTGCTTTAATAGTTTGCTTAGTTATTTATACCTCTTTAAGATAGAGAACTCTCATTGATAACACCAAAGCCAAAGGGGTGTTCAAAATAAGAAAGGCAAGCAGGAAACCCCAGTTCTAGCACCAACTCTGTTATTGCCTGTGACCTCAGGCCTCAGTTTCCTCATCTGTGAACTACGGATGTTGGAAATGGACCTTCTGATCTCCTTCAGCTCAAAAGCTCCGTGGGTCCTTCAGTCCAAGAAACGTCTTCTGGCAGGAGAGAGAGGCTGCCCAGAGCTTCCTTCTTAGGCAACCAATGAGTACATTCTTTCCGGTGCCCACATATGGAAGCAATTTCTAGATTATCCAAGGCACTTGCGCTGCTGAGCTCAACTGAAATAGAGGAGCTCAGTGGTGGTTAAGTGGAAAAAGAAAAAAGAAAAAAAAAAACTTGCATGTGTTTTCCGACCACGTGCACACTCCTATCTGGAATTCCCCCTGCAGTTCGCCTTTCCACGCTGGCTGGGCCATGCCAGTTGGTTTGTGCTGCTTCACAGATACAAACCAAGGAGTGTTCAGCTCACTGCTTCTCCCTGAGGCCAAAGACCACTCTGCTCCCACCCACCACCCCAGGAAACTTGAAAGCTGGGGCCTGGGGAGGAGCGTGAATCCCCGAGTTTTATGAGTTTTATTCCCATGTTTATTGCCATTTTCTCTCTGATCTGTTAAAATGAGAACAGTTGACTTCACTCTTCTTTGCAATGTTGAATTGGGAAGCATTAGTCAGAAGCTTTGAAGAGGAAAATGTTTTATTAGCTCCTTCTCTGCCTTTGCTAATGTTGCTCTTCAGACTGAACTCCTGGGGGGTTTGGTAGCCCTTGAGCAGTAACTCTCGCAGGCACTGGGCATTTAATTCCAAATTCAGGTCAGGAGATCGACTTTTTTTAGAGTGTAACCTTATCACCCAGTCTTTCTGTGGCCCTGGTCCCCACATATGCTCCAAAGGACCATCTTTCCTCCTGCCCTGTCATTGTTCCTGACCTTAATTCTTGGGAAAGGAGATGGCTGAAAAGGACATGTGTATGCCTTGGGTCCCCATTTCAGTCTCTCTCTAACTTCTCTATTACCTACTCTGTCACTGCTGTTAAAGTTGATGAATTCATTTGTAAAACAGAGAAATTCTTCTTAGGAATGCAATCTGAGTAATTAGGGATCCATAAACATCTGTTAAAGCTGTGGCATCGGTATAGTCATAAAGATCTGGGACATTCATTCCAAATACATTCTGGAAACGTCTCTCAAAATTAAGACAGCAGGGTGATGAATGCCAAAAGACTCTGAGAGGGGATCACATTCTTTTTTTTGTTTTGTTGTCCCGGTTTCTAGGCAGAGACTTGTGGTCAAAGCAGCCCTCCTGTTCGCTTCAGAGAGCGTGGTTACGGCTCTGGCTTGCTTCATCTGGTGTGGCTGCCATAGAGAGCTGGAAATCAAGCATGACATGAAGATAGAAACACTTATTGGAACCTCACGTGTCTGGTCGCCCTATTTCAGGATGCTCAGATGAGCTCTTCTTGGCTGCAGTAATGCTACTTCCGTACATAGAAGTTGTCCATGTAGGTTCCTTGCCTACATGAAAGCAGCCAAACTTCATATAACCATAACCAGGAATGTTTCATTTAACCCCACCTCTGTAGGACTCCATGCGAGAGTTTTTTCAGTGCTAGTCCAAAAGAGAGCAATGGAACTGCCTCCTGTTCTCTAGGAGCTCACAGCCTGAAACCTCAGTTCAGGAAAAGAGTGACTGAATGCAGGCCTACTGCCACTGACCGGAGAGGATTCACTTGGGGTCCGGTTAGCTGCCCTCTGGCCGGGGTGCTGCAGCTCCCTGCCCTGTTTGGAAAATGAAGGAGGATCACTCACTTCATGTCTTCTTTCCTGGAAGGAATGTCTCCTACCTCTGGTCTCTAATGAAGCTGTAGCCACACTCCAGACACCAAGTCCTACTGACCATTGAGTTGAAACGATCCCTCCCAGGTGGCACCCTGAACCTCACACTGCATTCTGGTTTTGCTTCAGGTGTGCACTCACCAGCACTGATTTCGTGGTCCTCTTGGGGCTTGCTTAAGGCCAGGTCACTGTCTGTGTGGAGTTTGCTTTTTAAAAGGGAGAAACAGTAAACAAGCAAACAGCTACTCAGCTAAATGAATTAATATTAGGTTTTATGTTTAGGTAAGTGAATTAGTAGGATTAAAGGCTATGAAAAAGACTAACAAGATGGTCGGATGAAGAATGAGAGGGCTACTCCTTTAGGTGCAGCCATCAAGGAAAGCTTGAGAAAACTAAGAAACGAATGATCAGGAACCAGACATCTGAAGAAGCTAGCGTCAGGCCAAGGGAATGTCAGATATGGAGGCCCTGGGGTGAGATGAAGCTGGACAAGTCCCAGGAAAAGAATGAGGGAAGGGACTATGTGAGTGGGGGGAGGGGGGGGTAAAGGACAAAGCCTGTGCTCAGTAAGACATTAGGGTTAATAGGGTTTTAGCCAGTGGGGTGATGTCATCTGATGTCGTCCTTAGTAAAATCACTCTTGCTTCTATCCCACGTCCCATCCCAGTTCTGAGCTCACAGCCTGGCACCCTATATCACCTATTTTCTAGATTGCTCAGCACAGAGTGCAGCCCTCCTCAGGGACCCCAGACATTCCCCACTAACATTCTTTGTCTCCAGCAGCAAGCAAACTGGTTACATTCAGCAAGGGCCTCTCCAACATCCCCTAAGACAGAGCTGCCTTCCTGTCCAGGATGAACCAACCATTCTCTGCTAGTCCAGGTGTGAAAGCCTCTGCTCTGGGAACATTCCCTGCCTGCCAAATTTCAGTCATTACTAGTAGGAACAGATGTTCATGGAGCACATCTTGGGTCTCTTTTTGTTATTATTTTACCAGTGAAGACACAGCAGACACAGAGGTCAGACAGCCTGCCAAAGTCACAGAGCTGGGATCTGTAGAACCGCAATTTGAACTCAGGCAGGCTGCCTCCAGATTTCACTTAGAGTACACTTCTTTACCCTGAAGAATCCCTTCCCTGAGTTTTCCACGTGGTGGTCCATATTCTAATTCTTGTAGCCACAGAACGGTCTAATTGTGTTCCTAGACACCAGACTGTCCATATTTGAAGGTAGTTATCAGATATTTGTCTTGAATTCAAACCCCCATGCCAAGCTCCTGGGGAGCAGTTCTATCTGGGTCTCCCTCTCCATCCTAGAAATGCACAGAGGGTGCTTTGTACTCTACCATCCAAGTCCAGGCACTTGGGAGAGGCAAGGGAGCACTATTAATAATTGTGCTGGGGCAGCAGGCATAAATGGGGACTGTCCTGGGCAGACCAGGATGTGGTCCGCCCTACCCCCAGGCCATGGAGAAATGCCACCACTCTGCTCAGATGGCCTTGTGAAGACTGCATTCAAGTGGATTATGGGAAAGTTGAGCAAACAACATACAGATACATCATTGTTGGGAAATTGGTTTTCGGAGTCAGCCATTTGTCAAACTTGGTGCGGCAGGAAAATACTGGGTGGAAGGTCGGGTCCCACAGTTGTTAATGTGACCTTGGAGGAGCCACCTCCCACCCTGAGTCCTCAGTCTCCTCATCTGTAAAACAGATTCATCACCTGAAAGTCCTTTGCAGTTCTAACACTGATCCTATGTCAGTCTTCTCTGCAGTCTGCATCCTCCCTTTGAAGCCACTTACCTGGAACTTGGTGTTTTAAATCCATTTTTGGTCAATTAAGCAACTCTTTTGCCAGCAAGTTTGACTATTTGCTACACCCTAGAGGTAAATTTTTAGAGTGCCAGCAAGATCTCCCTATCTAGCTTACTTTGGCGATGCCAGTGAAATTGTGCCATGCACTAAGTATCTTTTTTAAATAATGTTTTCCTTCTGAGACAGCCATGGATTTTGTCAATACATTCACAGAAAACAGAACTGGAAGAACCTTTCCAATGAAAGGACCTGTTGACTTACTGAGAAATCTCCTTATAAAAAAAAATTACCCTTTCTTTTCTTTAAAACCTGTATTTGTGAAATTAATTTCCAAATACTTTCACATACTTTATCTCATTAAATCCTCAAAAAGGCTGTGCTGGGTGGGCATTATCTTTGTTTCCCAGATACTGACACAGACCTAAGGAGATGGAATGACTAGTCTGAGGACACACAGCTAGTCAGTGGGAGGACAGATCCAGCAGTCTTTGGGCTCCACCAGTAGCTTTTAGTTTGTTTGTGTTTTGTAAGCAAAGGACTCACTTTTTCAAAAGCAATGCTTTTCTGGGTGGAGTAGGGTGGACCTGCCTTGTGAGGGGCTTCATGGACCCCTCAGCCTCCTACAGGACGTGCATTGAACACTCCTGTACTTCCCCAGGGAGCCTCGTACTGTTTTGCCCATTTCAAGGCTATATTGGAAGCTTTGGGATCCTGACAGTTTCCTTCTATGAGTTGCATTTATAAACTCCACTGTGATTCTAAGTCGCTCCGTAAGAGCATCCTCGGGCTAATGTCAATTCCGCAGACATGGTCTGTGCCGGGCGTCATCTCCTATCTCTCCCCTCATCCCTGATGCTCAGTTTCTACCCTCTCCACCCTGTTTTTCCACCTTGCCCTGCTGAACCCCAGTCTCACCCCTGCCACTCACAGAATCAGGTGTCCTTTCTAGATATTCTTCACCAGTCTCCATCGTTCATCCATCCACCTAAAAAACACTTCTTAAGTACCTACTAAGTGAAATCATGTGAAAAGGTCCAGCCTAGGGAGGGAGAATGAGTCCCCATCCTACTACAAAACACAGTGTCCTTTTTATCCAGTTTCTGGGATGATTGGCTTGATCATGATCATCTTCCAGCTTCTTCGCTTGCAAAAACTTCTTGCTCCTAGGCTAGCCTTTTCTCTTCTCTAGGAGGTCAAAGTGGGGTTCTTGGCACATTTTCACTGTCCATGTATCTTGCCCTTCCCCCACAAAACACAGTCTAATGCCTCTACCAGCAGTTATTCACAGAAGAGAAAAAGTTAAAGAATAAGCTTTCCATTCTCTGGGGTTGGTGAGTCCCAGGAAACAGCCAAGGGACATCCATTCCAAGAACACCCTTATCTGGGGAAGAAAAACAAGAATGAGACACCCATATGTTTGTTACAGTATTATTTACAGTAGACAAGATATGGAAACAACTTAAGTGCCCATCCATAGACGAATGGATAAGGATAATGGATGCACAATGAAATATGACTCAGTCATCAAAAATGTGAAACTTTGCCATTCAAAATAACATGAAGAGAACTTGAAAGTGTTTTGCTGAGTGAGGTTAGTCAGAAGGAGAAAGAAAATATTAGATGATTTCACCTATATTTGGAATATAGAGAAACAACACAAATGAACTGATCAAATAAAATAAACCTAAGATTTTAGCAGCAAGGCTGAGATTACCTGGGCAGCTGGTGGGAGGTAGGATCATGTGTTGAAGGGGATTTACTTATTATTTTATCTTTTTGAAAATTCTATTTATTCATTTATTTTTCCTTCCCTTTTTTGGTTTTGTGTGGGCCTATTTTTAGTTTTAACTTAAAAAAAAAAGAATGGGAAATATTTTCCATTTTTTAAGTATAGATTTTGTTCTCTCAGCAGTGTTTAAGTTGGGTTTATGCTCAGTCTCACCAACTAACTGACATTGACCTTCATTCTTAAGGTCAGTGTTTTTTTTCACTTAGTGTTTGGAGCTCTGCAAACACCAGAACTGATCCTTCTCTTTCTGAACACACATTATTCCCACTGACAGATCTTTACTAAATCTACTTCTTTACTTTAATTCATTACATAAGATTTTATTAATTGGAGTTAGTTTTAAAAGAGACATGATATATTGCAGGAAGTACATTGGTAATTTTACCTGCAAAAGATCATTTGGAAAATTCAAAGCATTAATCGGCATAAGCTATTAGAAAATATTCTTCGCATTTTTTTTTTTCTATTTTCTTTTTTTAAAGAAAAGGTACAGGCAGGAATGAAAGCAGTAGTAGGCAAGAGAACAGGAAGAGAGAGGAAGAAGAAACTATTTCTTTTTTTCAATTACTGTTCACTCTGGTTGCTTTCCCGCAGGCCTAGAACTCAAACCCAAGGCTATGGGGCTTGCTTCTTCAGAAGCGATTGACCTAACCACTGATCCACCAGGGAATGCCCATATTTCACTCTTTGATCTTAAGATAGATATTTTGCTAAGTGTAACATACAGATACTTTATTGAAAGTTCCATTGTCACTATCAATTTGGCAATCTTTCCTCTTGTCCCTGCAGATGTGCATGAATTTTTAGAAATAATCTAGCCATATCCAGGATTATGTAACAGTGCGTGTCAACTGTTTCCAGAGGGAACTCAGTATTAGTCTGTATGTGGTGCGTAACTGAAAAAATGCCTTCTTTAAAGGCATGGGTAGTTATTTATTTTATTTCTACAAGTCATTTGAATCTACTAGGTAAAATTGGCCATTTTGTTCTTCGGGGGATTTTCTGCACTGAATTGAACATTGATACAGTTCAACCACACCAGGAGTCCCATAGCATTCTAGTCCCCGCTGATCACAGCAGCCTCACGGCCTCATCCACAGATATGGATCCAAATTGCTGCTGAGTAAGAGGCAGTGGAACAGCAGGGGAGTGTGGGCAAGGACTAGTTTCATTCATATGTTAATAATTTCACCTTCCATCCTTGATTAGACTCCTTAACTTTCACATCAGACCAGCAATCCTTTTTTTTTTTTTTTTTAAAGGAAAATCTTTTCATTGGAAAGTATCTTAAAGCCAAAGAAAATGACAAAAATGTGATATATTGTAAATGGAACCATGTGGCATGTGTTCTTATATTTCATTTTAGTTCTGTGACTCTTTTCTTGGATCTGACACTTAGAAGCATTGACTTATTTTTGCATGAAATTTATCTTGTGAAATAATTATTCTCTTTTATTCACATATTTAGTCTATTGCAGTTACATATTGCTGTGTAACAAACCATGTCCAAACTTAGTGGCTTAAAACAAGTTATTTTACTTGCTCACAAATCTGTAATCTGGTCTGGGCTCAGCTGGGCAGCTCTTCTGCTGTTCTTCCTGAGGTCAGACTGGAGCTGCATCGAGATGGGCAGCTATCTGGGAAGAAGGGATAGTTGGGCTGGTCTCTTTTTCCATGTAGTATCAGGGCTTCTCACTCTCCAAGTGGCCTCTCCCTGTGGTCTTTCCATGTTACTGGACTTTTTGCCTGGTGGCTAGAATCACAAAAGTGTGAGCTGCCAGGCCTTAATGCTTCTGCCTGGAGCCAGCAGGGTGTAACTTTTGCAGCTTTTTGCTTTTTAAGCAAGTTACAGGGGCAGCTTGATTCAAGAGGTAAGTATACAAGATGTGAATACCAAGAGGCATGTTTTATTGGAGATGCCCAATGGAACAGACCAAGAATGACAGACCACAGTCATTCTTCAGTGGAGTTATATTTATTGAATGCCTGTCATGTGCCAGGCGATAAGCATACAGTGGAGAACAAACAAAACTTGGTCTCTGCCCTCATGGAACTTGTAGGCTGTGGGGAGCACAGGAAATCAGGAAACCTGATTACCACTCAGGGTGGTGAGTGCCATGATGGGAGGAGTAATAGGTGCTCCAAAAGTGCGTTAGGAAGGGTAAGTGACCGAGGCCCGGACTTCAAGGAAGGAAAGAGGTGTCTCTCTGTGGAGACAAGTGAAGTAGGTTGCTGACAAAAGTACAGCATGCTCCCAAGAGACGAAAGAAAACATGGCACTTCCACAGAACTGAAAAGAAGTTTTGTGTGGCTAGAGAGAGCTGTGTGGGTTGAGGGAAGAGGAGGAGAAATATCTAGGGTTTACCAAATAAAAGGCCTGAGAGTTAACAGGGTCTTATCATGTTGAGGGTGTCCTGAGAGAATTTTAAGTAGATCTGCCTTTCAGAGATCTCAGACTGACTGCAGAGGCTGAAATGGAGGGACTTGGGCCTGGAGGTGTCTGGGAAACTGTTTTGGGAGCAGGCAAGGGAGAGTGGGGGAGGACCAAGGGTATGGAACTCAGATAGATCTCAGGGATACTCTAAGGTAGAATCTACAAGTTTTGGTGGTTGATTGATTGGTTATAGGGGTGAGTGAGAAAGAAGCCACAAAGTGACTCGCAGGTTTTGGGCTTGGGCATCCAGTAATAGAGGCTTCCTCTGCTCCAGCAGGGAGACCTGGAAGAAGGGCAGGGTTGATTTCCTTCCGGATGGGCTTAGAAGTGCCAAGACGAGCCAACGGAACACACCGAGTTTGGGTTTTAGTTTACTGCAAATCTGCTGTGTGATTCTTAGGTGCTTCTTAATGGCTGCTTAACCTGTCACACACTTTGTTCCTTTCTGCTTCTCCCACAGAAAAGAATAGAATGACTGGATCTGAGGCAGGAGTGTCCAGTAATCTCACCTCTTGAATTTTGATGGTGGTGGGTTGGAGACATTAATGATAGAAAGTTACAGAATTTGGAGTTGTCGAGGTCACAGGGCTCAGAAGTGCAAAGTCAAAGAGATCTGGGGAGAAATTGGAATAAGAAGAAGGACAGTGCGGGAAAGCCAGTTAGAAGAAACTTAAGAAGTAACTGAGGACATAATAAAGACAGGGAAAAATGGGTCATCTGAGGAGAAAAAAAGAAACAGAGTAGAAAAAGCAAAGAGAAAGCAATGATTCCATAGGGTTATGACCTCGGTCATGGAAGATTCTATGCCTCCTTTTTATATCTGCATTCTGAAAAATAGAAAAGTAAAATAAGCCTTTTTTCCCCTCAGAAGCCTCCATAGGCAGAAAAGAGGGCCTTCAGACAAGTTTTCTTATTATATTAAAAAAAGAATCAAGCAGTTAATACACTTAGGTAACCTCTATTCTTTTGTGAAAGAAAATAAATCCTGAGGAAAGGAAAACACATACACGCAGTTAAAAGCGAATTTTTAAAAAACTGTTTTCGGTTCCCAAGTGATCTGATGGAGAAATATCTGTAGCCTGAGAGAATGGAGAGGGCTCATGTCCCCATGATCAATTTTTAATAAACATAAATGGTATAATAAATTATGCATGGAGGAATGATATAAAGCATTAAACAATGAAGGATAAATAATTTAAATGATTAAAAACTGCCTCTGGCATATGTTTGATGTATGAGACTCTATTTGAGTTTTCGCTTCAAGGAAAGAAGGGGATTCTTAAACAGTATTTTTCCGAACAAATTTGTTTTTCTAAAGGAAAGGTATAGGCAGGAATGAAGGCGAGCAGAGGTAAGCAGGCAGGAAGAGAATGGAGGAAGAAGCATTTTATTTCATTTTTTTTAGTTATTCATCTTGGTGGTTCTTCTTGGCCCTGGACACAAACCTGGGTCCTTGGGATGTGTATGGATTACACTCTGTCGAGGTGGTGGACCTAACCGCTATTGCACCAGGGCACACCCCAAGGCAGATTTCTTCAAGGGAAAATTGTGTGGTGGTCTGCCAAGCCATGTTTCTGTTTTTACTTTTTTTTTTTAGTTGAAGTAACTGGCTTATAACCGAGAGGATTCAAGTGTCCATCATTATAAATCAGTATCTGTATATACTACATTAAGTTGACCACAAAAGTGTCTAATTCCATTCTTCATCCTTTAATTGCCCCCTTTTACCGCACCCTCCCCCGAGGAAGCTTGTTGAGTAGAGAGAAATGATGACTTCTTTGATCCCATATCTTGTGTTTTTTTCTGGTAAATATGAGTGGTGCCTTGCTGGTGGGTAGTATTCTAGTAGGTGATCACTTTAACCAAGGGAGTATGACATAAGTGGCTCCATGTGACTTCCAAGGCTAGGTCATAAAAGACCATACTTCTGCCTTGTTTATTGGGAACACTTCCTTTTGGAGATTGAAGCCTTCAAGTCAGAAGTACAACAAACTGTAAACACCATGTCAGGGCTCTGGCTGCAGTCTTGGTTGAGCCCGTCCAGCCTCACATCAGACAAAAATGAGGAAACCATCTGGGAAGTGGACTCTCCAGCACCAGTGTTACAGCCCCCAGTTTATCAGTGTTCCCAGCGAAGACCACCGATGTTACGGAACGGAGAAGAGTTGTCTCTGCCATGACATTATGAATTCCTCACCCACAGAATCCCTGAAGCTAATGAAATGTTGTTTTATGTAGCTGAATTTTAGGGTAGTTTGTTACACAGAACATTTTCCCAGCAAGATTGTCTGGCTTTATATCTTAGGTAGTTACTGTATAGCACCTACTGTCTTTTCTTGACCCTGGTTGTAAGTTCTAGACTAAGAAACAACTATTCTCATCAAAATGTTTCTATTTCTGAAAGGGTGGTTGTTGATTTTTTTTGTTTTTTTTAATTAATTTCCGTGTGAGCTACACATGGAAGACCTAGGTAATCAGTTACCAGATACTTATTGAATTGGAATTCAGGGTGAAAGGTAGCAAACTAAGCTTTTCTGTAATTTTCTAGCTTGCTTGGAAGGATGCATGACTGTTGTTTTTCCTTTAACAGTAGCTCAGTGTCACCACATCTAAAGTGGAAGTAACAGCTCTCTTCAGTGATGATGAATTTGACAATGTATTAAAAAGCACTCTTTTAGAAGATAGCTATTGATACCCATAAAAACACTTCATGTAATAATTATTCTCAGTTAATGGACAGTGCTAATAGTCTACTATTAAAAACATTCAGAGCCTATACAAGAAGATGAGGCTGTTAGGGCCTGAGGAAGCTAGTGCGTAGAAGCAGTTGAACTGTGAGAACAATCTTAACTTCCCTTCCATTTAGAATCAGTTTAATGGTCTTTTATGAACAGAAAATTCAGTTCGAATTTTGAAAATCAGGGTGTGGCAGAGCTGGTCCCTCCTGAGAGACTATGTGGAAGAGTCTTTTTTATTCTTTCCAGTCACTGAATTTTCAGCCCAGCAAGCAACACAGAAAGTCAGCTCTCTGTGGGTCAAAAGTCATGTTCCTAGCTTGGGGATTGCAAATCCATAGTATGTGTGAAGCCAGTAAATTAGGCTGTCTCTGCACATATTAAGTTTGCCGGGTGTTGATTTCATCCCAGTTGTATGGTGATCACAAATAGGTTCTCATGACACCTACTTGGACTCTTCTAGTGTCCATCCATGGGTATACTGGCCCAGAACAAAGATCGCTACCGCAGTGATGGCTGATGATATAGATGGAGTGCTTTCTGATTGTCAAAGACATTCTATCTTATTTGGATGTCTGTATCTCTGTCGCAAATATTGTCAGGAATTGTAGTTTACATATAATCTTAAAGAAAAGTCCGAACCTAAAGAGAGTTGGTCCTTTTTGTGAAGAGCAGTCAGGGTGGTATTATGATTCATAATGGACTGGACTGGAGATTTTAAGAATGAGGAATTCCTTTGTTCTCTGTTGTTGGGAAGCAGTAATCTTTCATTTGTTCAACTCAAGTGAACAACAAGGTGCCCAGCCCCTTTCTCCCTCCCTGAAGGAGTAGAAAAGTAAAGGAGTGTCCAGTAAACTATTTGCAGTGCAGTGTCTTTACCTAAGGATGTCTGCAAGAAAGAAGCTGACCCTTGACCCAAGGCCAAGACTGGCATCTCAGGAGACAGAACACTCCCTTGGAGGTGCTTATTGCCATAATTGCTGACAGAGCCCCAGATCTTTACTTCATCAGTTTGGCAGAAGGAGAACATGGGAGAGGGACCATTCAGAGGGAATGGTCATATGTAACTGAGCCTTAAAGTCCTGCAATAGCAGTTTCTGAGCTACCGTTGTCAGGATAGGAGGGAGGAAACCACACTGAGATGAAAACTTTTGGTGGCAAACAAAACAGTATATACAGATGTTGATTCATAAGACTGTACACCTGAAACTTACGTAATGTAATAAACCAATATCACTTCAATTACAAAACAAAATGAAAATATGTCTTTGGATTTATATACTTTGACTCCAGTTCTTACTTAAGAACCAGCACGCTTTATGAGACCTGATGAATCTTCCAGTCACTTGAGTGCCATCAGCCCTCGTATTAAACATAAGTGAAACCCGAAGTGCTTGAAGCAAATATGTCATTCTCTTCCTTCTTCTACACCTTCATGGTTATTCGTAGATGAAGGTTGGGATAGAGTGAGCATGGGATAGACATATTTACTAATTTAGAAAATTGTATTAAGATAGAGACTAAAGAAACCAAAAGTTGTGAGAGTTCATGATGTCTTCGGGGACTCACTTTAGGTGACTAGTTATTAAAATGAAGTTACATTCTTTTTGATAGTCTGACAAACTATCCATTTTTTCAGTCCCTAGTCCAAGACTATTTCAATAAAAGATGACACAGTGGTGCTCACACACACACAAAATGTTCAGTCAAGTTAGGACTTAGAGTTGTGGTTAAGGTAAAAAAATTGTATTTATTAAAATTACTCTTGATTGTTGTTTGCTTGGTTGACCTGCAAGTGAAGTGGCCGGCTGCCATTTATGGGCCCTGACTTGTGGAAAAATACGTGTTTTGACAGATTAGAATCACACTTAGCTGTTGAGGAGCCATGAGGAAGAAAGTGCAGATTCATGTCTTTCACCTCGGGTGCTCTGGGAGGCAAATTCACCATGTGAAGTGGTGGGTGAAATGATGGTTACTGTCCACATTTTTTTCTGTCTCTTTTCTTCAGTCATGAAGAGTTGGTTTTATGTCAGTAAAATGTGCCTGTTAAGCAACTGCACAAATGAAAAACATAATCCCAAACTGTGTTAATCCACGGTTTGCACCGTTTGATTGGGGAATCCTAGTTTGTTGTTATTTTGTTTTGTTTTTAGAACTTGGGTAACACAAGGCAATTTACGATTAATAACAACCCAGCGTTGGTGGTGGCAATCACAGTACTTTGCCTTATTTGTTTTGTTCCCTTAAGTTCTTGTCATTAATCAAGCTAGATGAACTTTTTGGAAGTCGAATGTCTGCATTTAGCTGCACATATATTAGTACACTACTTGTCACAGCTTCTCTCTCCCCTTGGATATTTCTGTTGGGAAGGTTTCATACCAATAATGTCTAGTAACAAAATCTCAGCATGTTTTGATGAATATTATAGTTCATGGTCATAATTTTCAAATCAAAAGGGAAGTAGAATTTAAAATTTAAAAATGAAAGCCATAACCACCTCATTGTAAAAGTCCATTAACTCCTATTCTGTCTCCACTGCCATCAGAGTTATTAATGAACCACAGTGCCCCTGAGGTTAAAATGCAGCCTATTGAAAATGTTCAGGAAACATACTTCAGTAAACACACTTATGTTACTAGACAGATCTGTTTTATCATTTTTTTATATTTACACATCCTTGGAAATTTATTAGTGGCTATTATCTTGCTTCTAGTACCATAAGTATATCATATACAAGAGTTACACAACAGATATTTAATAAATAGCACCCTTGTTTTATTTTGGGTGCCTCCCAGAGTACCTTCTTTATTTCTAGAAGCTAATTGAAGGAAAAGAAAATAATAGATGCTAATAGAAAAAATATAGTGTTATACATTCACATTGAGAAAATCTTGAGAGATGTTTATCTTTTGAATGTCTGCCTCATTTAGAGTCATGTAATTCCACCTATCTGTAGCCACTTCAAAATCTGTATCATAATCCATAAAAAAAAGGATAAACACATATCATTGGGTTTGATGTTGCTCAGCTGGATATGACTCACATGCTAATTGTAACCTGAATAAGTCCTAAGACTCCACATGGTCCTGAGACTCCACATTCTACTGGGAGTCTCATTCAAAGCAAACATATTCTAGTACCAAAAACCTTGAAGAATAACATAGCTATTTAATCTAGGTTTTTCTAAAAGGCATGGCTTAAGGGTTTTACACTTCACACCACATAAACAACTTTCACAAAATTCCATGTAGTCATCTGTTCCTCTACCTACCCACGTGGCTGTTGCTAACCCTCTCGGTTTCTCTCATCCTCATAGTTTTTCACTGTCCATAAAGCTTTCCTTATTAAAAAAATTACAGAGCTATAATTCACATACCATTTTCCTCCTTATTTTTGATCAGATGCAAATATATGTAACTCTTCCAAATTTAGAAACATAAATGTGACACCACCTCCAGGGTCACAGTATCCATTTCCTATTCGACTTCCTGACTGGACTGTGCCTCTCTAGGAAGATTAGAGGACCTGGACTGTACTGCCCCGATTCTTTAATGTCCTTTATTTCCCATATGCAGTGCACCCACTGAAATAAAGTTTTTGTTTCACTCTGATTGCTTTTTTTGTGAGAAATTCTAATAATGTCCTGATAATAAAATTTCCATCCACTAAGAATATATAGCACATAAAATATAGAATATTTATGCACAGCACTAGCTAAACTCTTTGAATACAGCATCATGTTTAATACTCATAAATAATCCTCATGTTGCAGATGGGAAAACTGGGACCTAAAAGAATGTTAGTTCACTACAACTAGTAAATAATGGACCTGAGATCTGAAGGAAGTTTGATTCCAAAACCCTTCCTTTTAGGAATGATAGGAGTTTGTTTACCAATGTTTCCTTATTCTGTGTGGTATTAAATGTGGAAGAGAAGGATTCATTTAAGTAGGAAGATAGTACAAATAGATAATTAGGTGTCTTCTTGGTCCCATGTTGCATATATGTATGAGAAAAATACAAATCCTGAATTAGAACCACAAATCTGCCTCAGATCCATTCGTGATCTCTGTCCCCAACATCCTGATACACTTTTGAATTATTTACATTGCCTTGTATTTTTCTATCCTCTATTCGGCCTAAAAGCAAGGAGCAACAAATGTGAGAGTGCCTTGATTCTTTGTGCTGTATGGAGTTCTATATTTATGGGGTGTCTTAAAACTGATCCTGGCTTAATGGCAAGGCTTTCTGTGTGTCCTCAACTGGTCTTTTTAGGATCAAGGGAATTTGACATTTTTTTAATGTTTTGATCAACTTTGAAGATGAATGCAGGGTTTAGTTATTTGGAATTCAACTACATGATATTGGAAAGGGCCAGTTTGTTTGTTGGCATTGGGCCCTGTAGTATGCCAAAGAAGAATGACTCCATTAGGTAGGCTGATTTCGAAGAGCACTGGCTCAAGAGCTGGACAATTCTGGCTTAGATTTCATACCGTAGCCTTAAGAAATGTACCAGAAAGAAGCATATTAGTGAGAGAACTTTCTTCATCTTTCATCTTCCCTTTAGTTGTTCCAAGGGCTCACAAATATGGTGTATGGCGTCATTTTGCATGATTGTACTGAGGAAAGTCTTTGGCATGACACAATGCTCCAGAAATCTCCCAGCGTCAGTGCAGAAACAATTGCTCTGGGGTCTGACTGTACTGTCTGACCCACATTGTGAAGCACTGACCACCAAGGGCATGTCCCTCCACAGTTCCTCCCTTCACAGCATACATGTAGTGTGCATGGGTTGAGCTTCTCTCAGAGACAAACCTGGAGGTAGATAACTCAGAATTCTAGCCTCTGAGCAAATCTAACCACATAATTTTCACATTTGAAGTCCTCACCTCTTTAAAGGGTACATTTCTATTCTTGCACTCTTACCATTGAGCTCTTACCTAATTCTAGAATAGATTCCTCAACTGATGATGAGTTCTAGTGACCAGAAGTGAAGTAATAGAAACCTACCCTGACAGTCTCTCCTGTAAAGATCCTTCTGCAGATTTCCAAAGTGCCAGCCTATCTCAGAATCCAAAATTTGTGGAAGCCTTCTCCAGAATGTTCCTGGCATGTCCCAGCCACTGGGTTCCTGGCTGCCTCTCTGCTCCACACATACCCACATGATATGTAAAAACTGTAGTCAGTCGTCCATACAGGATTGGAGCTGGTGGCAGGAATGAGTGGAGACCTAGTAGTAGACTCTTTCAGAAGGTTTCTGATGCCTGTGGAATGTCAAACTCCGCCCGCCGTTTATTACTGTTATTAACATTAAGTTACCATTAAATTCCCCAAAACAATGGACTGATCTTGTCAGTTAGCAGGGTCCTACTATGCAGTTCTTTGATGTTCACCAAGAAAGGCCAAATTAGGAAAAAAACATAAGTAGGATTCCTAAGCCATTTGGTATTAAACACATATGTGCACACTCACACAAAAACACACTAAGTTGGGTAGAGGATATTATACTAATAAAAAGTATGGCCAATCAATAAAAGTCAGGCAAAGGGTAAAAAAAAGAAAGGAATGTAACAAAATGCATAGGATGAAATGGTAGGAATCAGTTATACATATAACAGTAATGATGACTAGGTTAAATTCCAATAAAAACAGTGATTCTCAGATCAATTAAAAAGATAGCAGTTAAGTCTGCCTCCTCTGGTCAAGTGCGTTCCACCTACATCCCAAGGACCTGAGTCCATGTCCCAGGTCCAGGGGGAGAACAACCGAGATGAACAACTAGATAAAAATGAATTAAAGAAGTGCTTCTTTCTCCTCTCTCTTCCTGCCTGCCTGTCTCTGCCTGCCTTCATTCCTATCTTTTCTGTTCATTAAAAAAAAAAGAAAAAAAGAAAATCTAACTGTATGCTATCATTAGGTGTCCTGTGTATACAAAAATTAGACAGAAAGGAAGAAAAAGGGGTAGTTTGGTGAATGCTAACTACAAAACGAAAATAAGGGTGGCAATATTAATACTAAAAAGTATAAGATTAAATATAAAAATAATATTAAGCAAGGCAGAAAAATAAGAGATAGAAATTCAGCAAGGAGATTTAATAACCTTTATGCATTAAACATCTTATTGAATTAGATAAAGTAAAATTAAAGATGTAAATAAAAATATACATAAATTTTTTTAGAATACAAATAAATTTTTCCATCATAGTGAGAGACCTTAGTAAAATGTGTTCAGAATTTAATCAAGTAGACAAAAGTAAACAGGAACAGATTAAAAAAAAAAAGAATATTTGAATAACAACATAATTCTGCAAATAGGATATGCACACAATTTTTCAGAAGACCATGGAGAATTTATAAAAATTGATTAAATATGAGACCACAAAGAAAATTTTCAGTTAACCAAAATGAAGATATAATAACCACATAAAAGAGTAACATAGTGTCGAACCAGCAAAATGTAACTCCTGCCCCCACCTCTGTCCCAGTACTAGGAAACTAAACTATGATCCTTCTAATTAATTCTTGGATCAGGAAAGTGTAGACTATTAACAATGAGAATACGATGCATCAGAATGTGGCATAAGACCAAAAATATACTTAGAAAAACACTTAAGCTTTTTATTTTTAAAAGACTGAAAAATAAAATAAGCTTGTAACTCAAGAAGCTAATGAGTGAAAATAAAAACAAAGTAGGAGGAAGGAAACAATAAATGAAGGTAAATTACCTTTCTTAGAAAAATGAGGAATGTTTTCTAATAAATGAAAAAGTTAACCAGATTGAGAGTAAAGCAGAAGGGTAGATTTCGTAGGAAAGTTGGTGAAAATCTTAGTTAATGGCATACTGAGTTAATGTCCCCAGTCTTGTTGCGACTTAGGTTTGCTTGAGCTGAAAAATGTGTGGATGTCTTTAATGAAGTGTCTACAGCAAAGAGGAGCACGAGGTTCTGATGTCACGGTGCTTCAGCCTGATGCAAGGGCTCAGACAGGTTACTTAGCCTCTCTAAACGTGGTTACCTTAGCTGTGAAGCGAGGACCACAGTATTTACCTCATAGGGCTGCAGTGAGAATGGAATGAAGGCATGTATGTAAAGCACTTAGCTCAGTGCCTGGCACTGTCAAGGACTTGTAAGGACTTGGTCAAGAGTTACCTAAAAATGTCAGTGCAGCATCTTTTCATCTCTTCTGGATGCCGGTGGGAAGATTAGGACACTGTCAGTATCTTAGCACATTTTGCACAGGAGTAAGGAGTAGGACAGAATACAGTATTCTGAGTAACCAAGCTTGAGCTACCTGGATGAAAACACTGAACATTTCAGTTACGGTTTTTGTAAAATATGTACATGGTGAACGGTCATATAAGTTTCTGTTTACTACAAGAAAACAAATATAAAAATGCTGCTTCCAAAGCAGAAAGATTTGTGTTGGAGAGACTATCCTGGTTATAGAGAAGGAATGATCAGTTTGGACATTCTGCATTGGTGTCCTCAGGTGGAACAGGTGGAAGCAAGAAATCCTCCCTGGTCTGCTTTTGACCAGGAAGCACTTTGATTCCCCATCAGTATGAAAAGATGGGGTGGTAGGGACCCGAGCTGACAGATGCTCCCTCAGCAGGTGATCAATGCCAGCCTCAACAGCATAGTTCATGTTGATCGTGCATATGTTTGCTGTGATGGGGTTCAAATGCCTCTTTCCATGTCATCTTTCTCCAGATAACCCAGAACTCCATCCTTTTCATGAGAAAAATAGCTGACAAATCCCAATTGTAGGACATTCTGTAAAGTATCTGATCAGTACTCATCACAACTGCCAAGGTTATTAGAAACAAGGGTAGTCTAAGAAACTTTCACAACCAAAAGAGCCTAAAGAGACGTAATGACGAACTGTAATGGGGTGTCCTAGATGGAATCCTGGAACAGAAAAAGCACATTTGGTAAAAACTAAGGAAATCTAAGTAAACAATAGATTTTCGTAATATGTCCGATTTTGCCTCATAGTTGTTACTTGTGGTCTATGTATTCTATCAAGCTTACTAGATGTAAGATTTAATGGGGGAGAGTGACTGCAGTATGTGTGGGAACTCTGTATTATCTTCTCAAGTTTTCTATAAATCTGCAACTGTCCTAAAAAATAAAATATATTTAAAAACTTTAGTGCCTAAACAAACAAACAACAAATCATGGACAGAAGACTAACTTAGGGACTTTAGGAAACTAGAAAGCATTTTGTTCAGATCTTTAAAAATTCCTCAAGTCTTAGGCAGAACATATGTAGCTGCTTAGTTGAAAATAGAATTGGCAGCTTAACCCAGAATGTGACACTTCTAAATACATTTAAATGGAGTCATTATTATTTATCATGTTGTATTCTGTTTTTCCAAGATGACAATGTCTTACCATTAATCCTGTTTTAAAATAAATGCCATGCTTATAACTATTGATTCAACTGGCTAATCTAACTGTACATTTTCATCAGAAAACCAGCCATCAGCTGTCAAAGTGGTAAAACAATTATGCATGTTTTCAAAGCCAGAAATGCAATCATGTGGGAAGACTTCAGGGTTTTACTGTTGTCCAGAGTTCTGACACATAGGACTCATTTCCCTTACTCGGTTCTCACATGGAAACTTCATGGGGAAATTACAGGGTAATATTTTGAGGACTTGGAACAGTGAGCTGGCCTACGGTTACCTTTCTAAAAAACAAACAAAAAAATGCCTTTAAAAAGCACTAACAATAATCTGCATAGGTAGCCAAATAGAATCAGCTTTGGGGTTTCTGCACTGTCAAGTTATACAAATGGCAGACTATTTCCCTCTGTCCAAGACATTGTTTTACTCCCACACCCGTGAATTCCTGTACATTTGGACCTTCTGGAGCGCTAGGAGAATTGGAAAAGGAGAAGTCTCAGCAGGCTCTGGGGGCAGGAATGAGAAAGCGAACAGTGGCACCCGGTGCCTGCCTGACCCTGCCTCAGGGGCACTGTCCCTGGTGCGCTTGCCAGGCCAGCATCAGGCCCCTTGGTCAGGGCTCACGTACTAGCAGTCCAGGGAGATGCTGTTCATCCTTTTGTGAAAAACCAAAAGCCTGGCATATTCTGGAGGCCAAGCGGGGAAACAGCTGCCCCGTGTCTAATCCCAGGAGGCAGAGAGCACATCGACTTTGTTTTCTGAACCAAGAATGAAAGGCACATGGTCTGAGAGCAGGACTAAAAATACTGTGTGTGAACTTGCGACTCTCCCTGGAAATGCAGAGTGAGTGGCCCTTGTCACTGCAGGGCCCAGAAATATGACCTAAGTCTGGGGTGTGCTCACTTGTGGGGTCATCCTCCAGAGAGAAGCCTGGAGACCTTCTAAGCACAGCACCCTCCCCCTTCCTCCACAGTCCCCAGGGCAGCAGCATCAGGGCCCGCCCTGATGGCAGCAGTTCACCCGGGAGTTGGCTCAGCAGTTGCAAGAGGCAATGTGCACTGTCCCCTCTGTGCTGCCACCCCCAACCGCAAAACGGGCGGCCCTGGGCTCAGTCTCTCCTCTTTTCCATCCCTCCTGTGGAGTCAGAAGTACCCGGGATTCCGGACATTTCTGGCCCTGCCTCTTCCCCAGGCTTATCTCCTCACCTGTGACCTAGGGACCGCTCAGGGAGACAACCACTGCTTTAGACACACATTGCCCCGTACAAAGCAAACAAGAAGACAATCTTATCACATGCCTCTGGCTGCTTAGGGAGGCGTTCTAGAAGGTGCAGTGAGGAAGTACGATGTCACATGCAGCAGTAACAGGAAACAGGCCAGAAGACAGCAGGGGACTTGGGAACTTGGTCGCCTTCAGCGGAGTCAGCCTACACAGGTCAGTGCTGTTTTCCCCCTGAAAAAAAATCTCTTTTAGCACGTTGGTTCTCCCGCGTAGGACTGCAGTTAACTGCTTCTGTACCCAGAAGACATTGCTGGGGCTTTGAGTGTAAGCCTGCGCGTGCAGAGCTGGGGACCATGTCCCGGAGAGGAGCAAACGTCAAGCAATTATTGTGAAAATGACTGTTCTCAGAATCTCTTGCTTCCCTGTTGAGAGTGTCTCTGCCTTTCCCAGCACAAACCCTCAGCTGTCATTCAATAACAGCTTTCATGGACTTGGGCCAAGCCTCCTGTGGCGTTTACCTATGAGCATAAATCAGTTTGTGTGTGCAGATGGACTGGGGTGCTCACGCGGCAGTGGGAAACAGCCGTGTGTGCAGCATGTGCTGTCAGGTGTGTTCAGAAGTTTCCCAGTTTCTGTGAACTCTGGGTTCGGTGCAGCGAATCTTTTTGGCTTACATTTCCTGTTAAAATAATTTCTCCCCTCTATAAATTCTTGTTTCCTTTTTTATATTTTCTGCCCTCCTCCTTCCTTCCTTTCCTTTCCTTTTCTTTTACTAATGTAAAACGGGAGCCCAGAAGAAAGGGTAGAGACACTTTGAATGTGCCATGAGGAAGTCCCCTGCCTGCACCCGTTTAAAGAAGCCCTGAGGTCTGATTGTCACCAGTTTGTGTCTTTGGCTGTGCTTCCTACCCAAAGGAAGATTTGCAGTGTCGAGAGCAGAGCCCAGGAGATGGGGAAGGGTGCAAAACTCAGAGCCATCTAAAGGGCCCAAGATGATTCATTCTTTGGTCAATGAGGGACAGTTTAATAAAGAACTTCAAGTAAATAAAAGGCCATTTCACAAGACCTGCCACTCTCAGACCCACATGAAAAAGGAAAATGACTCAAATCTGAATTAGAGGAAGTTACTACATTCTTAAACTGTTTTTAAGCACTCGAACAGTTTGGCCAGGGAGGTGGCTGAGTATTTCTTCTGTATGTTTTTGAAAACATGCTAGATTTCTCCGGTGGCTGTGTGAATGTGTGAATAGAGGCAGGGAGGTCAACACAGAAGAGAAACCAGAACTGGGAGCGTCTTGTATCATTTCTTCATGCCTGTCCAGAGTGTTCTAAAAAGTGTGTCTCCTGAAAAACAGAACGACAAAGGGGTGAGGCATTAGAGGGCTCACATGTTGTTTATATCCCAGTAATTCAAAGTAACCAGAACAGTGATGAAAGAGAAAAATCATTGTTGATTGTGTCCTCAGATTGCCACATTTTTTTCATTTTTTACTACCATGTTGTGCAAGAAAGTGGGGAGGAAGCTGACAGAATAAGGGAGAACTCAAAGCTGGAGCTCTCAGCCCAGTTTCAGAAACCCCCTCACTAGCTCTGCCTTCGGAGGCCCACACTGTCATTGGGGGGAAATGGGAAAGGAGGGCAGGTTAAACTTTACTGATGTTTGGAGCCCTTTGCAGAAATAAATGGCTGGAGGGAGCACACAGAAGACCCTGCAGTGGGAATGTCTCACATGGTACCAGGAGTGCCCTAGAGCATTAGATGAAGCTGACAGCTTAGGGATGATGAGACAGCCTTTGAACGAGGTTTTTGGGTTTTGTTTTGCTTTTTGTTTATTTTTTAATTAATTAATTTTTTAAAGGAAAGGTGCAGGTAGGAATGAAGGAAAGTGGGCAGACAAGAAGGGAGGAGGAGGAGAAGGAAGCATTTTATTTTTCATTTACTTGTTCATCTTGGTTGTTCCCCCTAGCCCTGGATGGGAACCTGGGTCCTTGGAATGTATGTGGTTTGTGCCAGCTGGAGGCGGTAGATTCAGCCACTAGATCACCAGAGTGCACTGTGCTTTGCTTTTGAAACTGGGCCTAGAGCTTTGTTGTTCAGTGAATTTTGTAATCTGCTCATCATAGATTAGTCTGTTCATAATAGAAAAGGGCTCTTGATTTTGTCTATGTTCCAGATGGACCTGCCATTGTTTGTGTAAATGCATCCATTCAAACCCTGTTTCTGTTTCTTCTGGGAGCATCTCTTCTCTCCCTAGGCATTTCTCAGTCCTTTTTCAGCTTCCCACCTTCACTCTGTTCCTTTGGGTTTGAGCTGCAAGGAGAGGTTTATAAAGTGTCATTACTGTGCGACACCTCTGTACTCCAGCCTGGAAGTGGAGGGTGCAGGATGGTAGAAGGTGTTGGAAGGTGGAGAGCGCCTCAACAATAATCTCCCTGGAATCACTGCCGAGGTGGACACAGAGCTCGGTTGGAAGGTCAAAAAGGAAAAGAGATGAAAGGTCACCTTCTATCTGGAGAGCAAAGAGTGAGTGGGATGAGGAGGGACTGCTGAGGCTTGTACCTGAATTCTCTAATTAATAAGAGAAAGAGAACTCACTTAGCAAATACCCTCTGTAGGCAGGCCTTTCCCCAGGCCCCAGATACTACAGAGTAAGACTTCAGACTTAGTATCCACAGGTGCCTGGGTGTCCTGGGCTTCAGAGGGATGCCATGGTGAACCATACAAAACATTCATGCTAGTAAGGAAAAGAAAATGAAAAATAAAACTCTGATGAGGGCAACTTTAAAAGAAAATTCATCTTTGATCATCTTTTTGAGTTAATATCAGCAAGTCTGAAGGCCCAGGATTCTGGGCTTCTCAGAGAGAAGTTCCTGGATATATAAGGTGTTGTCATGATTATCAACCAGGAAATGCTGGGAGAAATATATTTGGTTTTTTGTTTGTTTATTTTTTAATGGTGATAAAATACATATAACATAAAATTTACCCTTTTTTTTTTTAAAGGAAAGTTCCAGGCAGGAATGAAGGCAAGTAGGCAGGCAGGAAGAGGAGGAGAGACATCTGTTCATTCTATTTAGATGTAATCTTGTCTTCCCACCAAGCCTCTGCCCCACCCTGGGTCTTAAACCTCGGTCCTTGGAATGCTTGTGGGCTGCACTTGGTGGCCTCATCTGCTAGGCCACTAGGATGCACCTGACCTCGTATTAAACATCGGGTGTATGGTTCGGTAGTATTCAATATAGTCACGTTATTGTACAGCTAGACTCCAAAACTTGTTCATCTTCAAAGGAGAAGCTTTAGTAGTTAAACAATTGCCCATTTTCCCCTCCCAACCAAGCCCCATATATTATTTTCTGTTTCTATGCACTGGACTGCTCTAAGTACCTCATCTAACTGGAATCAAACAGCGTATATTTAACAGCTTTATTTACTTAGCATAATGTCAGGACTCATCCACATCGTGTGAGAATATCCTTTTAAGACAATAATATTCCCTTATATGTATATACCACCTTTATTCATTAATCTATGGATTGTTTCACCTTTTGACTATTTTGAATAATGCTGCTGTGAACATGGGTGTACAACATCTTTTTGACTATTTCATATGTATATATATATGTATATATATATATATATATATATATATATATATATATATATACACCCAATCTTTCTCTTCTCTTCTCTCTCTCTCAAGATGAAGGCAGGTATGAAGGCTAGTAGGCAGGAAAAGAGAGGAGGAAGCAACGTCTCTTTATTTTATTTAGTTATTCCTCTTGGTCATCCCTGCTGGCCCAGGACATGAACCCGAGTGGAGGCAGTGGACCCAACCACCACACCACCAGGGCGTACCTGTACCCAACAGTATTAGTGCTGGACCATTTAGTTTTTGTTTAAAGGAAGGTGCAGGCATGAATGAAGGCAAATGGAGGTAGTCAGACAGGAAGAGAGAAGAGAAAGAAGCACTTTATTGCATTTAGATATTCGTCTTGTCCTTCACCCCGGCCCCTGGATGCGAATCCAGGCGGCTGACAAAACCACGACTCCACCAGGGCACACCATAGTAATTCTATTTTTAATATTCTGAGGAACTGCCATACTGTTTTCTTTAGCAATAGCATTACTTTACGCTCCTTCCGGTAGTACACAAGGGTCCTAGTTTCTCTGCTTCCTAGCTAATACTTTGTTCTTTTTTTTCTTGTCTTTTTTTTTTTAAAAGGAAAAGTGAAGGGAGACAGGAAGAGAGGAGGAAGAATCACTTCATTTATTTCATTTAGTTGTTCACATTCGTTGTTCCCCCTGGACCTGGGCCTTGAACCCAAGATCTTTGGAATGTATATGGACTGCACCCAGGGTATACTAGGCTGCTAGATCACCAGGATGTGCCTTCTAGGTTTTTTCATAACCATCCTTATGGATGTGAAGCAATAGCCCATTGTGGTTTTGATTTATTTCCCCAACAATTAGGGATAATAATTAGTGATACTGACCATTGTTTCATGTGCTTGTTGGCTGTCTGTATGTCTTTTTAGAGAAATATCTATTCAAGTTCTTTGCTCATTTTTAATGAAGTCATTTAGTTTTTGCTGATGAGTTCTTTGTATATTCTGGATATTAAGGAGACATAGGTTTTTAAAGTATTTTATTTGTAGGTTCTCATGTCCACATCATCTGCAATGAGCCAGTTGCCTCCTGTGGTCTGTGTGCTTGGGAAAGAGCATGAGTTTCAACAACATGATTTTTTTCCAGCAATATGATTTTATCTTGACTCTTAAAAGCTATGTAAATTCTCATTTTTAGCTTATGAGCAAATCAGATTTGTCTTTGTTATTGTTTTTGTTTTTGTTTTTTTAAGAGGGAGGAAGCAGAAGGAATGAAGGCAAGTAGGCAGGCTATAAGGAAGAGAAAGGAGGAAAAAGCCTGATATTTATTTATTAAGTTGTTCTTCCCCCTCCCACCCACTGCCCCATCCCACCCAGCTCTGGTGCTTGAGCTTTATGTGGACTCTGCCAGAGCTGCAGACTTAAGGCCTGAGCCACCAGGGTGCTCCCAGCAATTCAATTTTTGAGAACTGACAAAAGAGAAGAAAAGGGGAGAGAAAAGAAAGCTTGGGGTAATACTTGTTAATACTTTTGGGCTATATAAACTTCAAGAAAAAGCCTTACATCCTCAATTCTGACCTACACCAAAGTCTGTGCAGGAATAAACATACATTCCAGGAATTGTTCAGTAATTATATCTTCTTATACCACCCTCCCTGCTAACCCACAGATTTGAGCATACTTCAGATTACATAATTATCCATTTTCTTTCATAAATGCCTCAACCAAAAGGTTTTATTTTGTTTCTGGGTTTTAAAGACCCAAAGAGGGCTTGGACCGTTGTCCCAGGAAAGTGAGCAGGAGCAGCGGGACTTTTCAGGAAGCGTAGTCATAGTCATTATTTTGATTATTGATTTTCTGGAAGGCCGTTGTAGGGATGATGTGAAGTACTGATAAGAGAGTTCTGTATGGTGATGCTTTCACTGGAAATAAAATACCAAAATAGCATCAAAAATGTCATTAATGCACTGGTATTGTCTGTAACACCTCCAGGGATGTACACCTGTAGTACACCTGTAGTACACCTGATTGGTTTTTATGCCACCATTTCAGGTTCCCTCCATTTCCTTATCGGTTAGAGAGTTGGCACTGTTTCCCCAAAAAAGCCTGTTCATACTGCCACTGATCCCCCAAAAAGGCATCAGTAAGTGACAAGAGAACTTATCTGTTTGTTTACAAAAGTTGAGAGAAAAAACTCTTCCTCCAAAAGAATAAAGTGGGGAAAGATGAATCCTTGAAGCAGAACCCTGTTATGGTACAACAAACTTAATTTAAGAGGTGCCTATTCCAAAGTCAGTTCCACCAGGAACAATTCATAAACTACCAACAGAGTAATTTCTCAGTGCTAATTAGAAGTTATTGCTCTGAGACTGGCTAGCTAGATACTTACCAGCATGTGTGTTTTGATATTTTCTGATATAAATTAGGCTTCCTTTCTACTTTTGTTTGTCCCAGGATTTTGCTAATGTGTAATATTTTAAGTTCACTCATTGTATTGGTTTGTAACCCTAGTGTGGCTTAAAGCTGTCTTAATAATAGAATACATGTTTGCACACATGCATGCATACATGTATATGTATTAGATATGGAGAACAACATTTTTAAAGGACAGGTACAGTAGGAATGAAGACGAGTAGGCAGGCAGGTAGGAAGAAAGAGAAGGAAGAAATATTTTATTGACTTTATTTAGTTGTTATCTTGGTTGTTTCCCTGGGCCCTGGGTCTTGAATCAGGGACACTGGGATGTATGTGGACTACAGCAGCTGAACTAAACCACTAGCCCACCAGGGTGCGCCATATATGGAGAAATTCTTTAGGACATAAATCACCTCGATTAAAAATCATTAGATCATATCTTGGAACCTACAGTTATTTGAATTATTTTGCTAATTTCAGACTAGGATTTTATGCATACACTATACCTGTGGAACCATTTGAAATGTGTACTGGTGAATTGCCACCTTTTTAGCAAATCTCTGATTTATTAATGGTAATTTGGAGTATCTTCTTTGATGTCCAGGCCAGCTGTGGAAAGATTCAGTCTCTCTTAAAGGTTTTGGGGACCTGCAGAGTGATTCTGACTCCAGAAAACTGGGTGTGGGACCAATAGAGGGTCAGTACCTTACTAGCTTGCTACACAGAAGGCCGCAGAGAGAGCTGTTAAAGGAAGATATTCCATCTCTGCCTTCTCACTGCAATGTGACTTCTTAGGAAAGTCCCAGTTCCAGAAGTCATTTAACATTCTTGATAAATTGCCACTAGGGCTCTGCCTAAAATCCTTTCAAAGCAAACAATCTGGGATTCCATTCTCCTTCCCTTCACATTTTGTCTTTATTCTGTTCCTCTCACTCCTGCCACATCATCACCTGCTGAATATTCAAGCCACAACTACCTTCAGAGACAGCATGCTGCCTTTATATAAGCTTTCTGTTCTTCTTCCCTAGAGCTTTGAAGAATGTTCTCTGCAAATGGAGAAATCAGTTGATGAGCATAGTTACCAGAATAAAGATATTTGAGATGTTTAATACAGGAAAAATAATTCAGAAAAAAACATCATATTGTTATAAGATAGATCCTGATGAATCAGAAAGGGTAAATAGTTTATTTTTAGAAACTTTTAAGGATTCATTGGAGGTAGCAGTAGGGGAAAGGGAATTGGAAAGAAAGGCCAGAGGATAATTTGCTCTAAAAGACAAAAATGTTAGGACATTCAGAAACTTTTTTTTTCTTCTACTTCAGTGCCAGGAACATCTGGCCTTGGGAAAAGTTTAGGAAAGAGGTTTTCAGATGCTATTGTCATTACTTAAAACTTAAAGTGGTAGGTAAAAAATAGAATCTTGCATTTTTAGAAGTAGAAGAGGCCTTCAGATTTTCAATCCCCTTGTTTTCAGAATTGCAAACTGAGGCCCAGAAAGGCTAGGTGATTTGTCTGTGGTTAAAACTAAAAAAAACAAAAGGCTAATTAGTGATAATAGTGACTATAGAACAAAGTTCCTGATTCTAGCACAGATCACTAGCTATAACCTTGTAGGGTCCCAAGGACTTGTAATCTGGATATAGGTTTATAAATGACATAGATTCTTCTGGGACCTATAGATGCCACACCCTCATCTAATAATGAAAATAGACCAAGAGACTGAGGAGATTATGAACTTCCACCACCCAACTAAGTGATCTTTGCTTCATTCCTGGGAGACAGCACAGCAGTATGGGTATAATCTTGCAGGTAGACTCTTAGTCCATTCTAACTGGACAAAGTTTGTGTGCAGTGGATGGTGTTGGTTTTCATGGAAGAAGAAAGCAGTAGCCCAGAAAGGAAAAACTTCCCATGGTTTCCAGGGCTGGCTAGGAAGAAAGCCCCTGAATCTTGTGGACATGAATATGGGGAGAGAGGGGTTGTCTGCTGTTAAGTGGATGAAGATCAGGGGTCACTATAGCTTAGATTAAGTAGCCCTCAGGAGACTTATCCATCCTTAGCCCTGATTCCAACGTCTCCAAACCACCTTCTGAACACTAAATCAGATTCCAACATTATCTCAGAAGGGTAAGGAAGAGCTGGAGTGCAATGGGGAGTATGTGCATTTAAGTGGTGAGGGTAATTGTCATTGAGAAGTAGGCATTTGAGAGGTGAGGGAATTCACCTTGCAGGTCTAACATATTCAAGGATTAACAAGGAGCCAGTGTGATTAGGGCATAGTAAGTGAGGAGGAAAAGAAATAGGAGGTGAGATCCTGGAGGGCCTTTAGGATCATTGTAGGACTCTGGCTTTCACGCAGAGCAAGAGGAAGCTTTGGGAGGACTTTGACAGAGATACATGATCTGGCTTAGGTTTTCTGATCTCTCTGCTGCTGTATGAGAATAAATTGCAGGAGAGCATGAGTAGGAGAGAGTGGCTGGCTGGTACTGCAGTGCTCCCATGAGAGATGATGGTGCCCGAGCCAGGGCGGCAGACCGGGGGTAGTAAGGAGTGACTAGAGTAATTATTTTGAACATAGAGCCAACAGGATTAACCCTTAGACTGAACAAAAAGAAGGTGAAAAGGGGAACTAGGAAGAATCCAAGATTTTCAGTTTCAACAAAAGAAGAATTGGAAATGCTGTCTCAATTGAAATGAGAAAGGCTATAGGCCCAGAGCTGGGGTTAGAGAAGAGATACCGGGGTTAGTTTGGGGGTGTTCAGTTTGAGATGTCTGCTAGATGGGCATCATAGGGAGATCGTGAATAGGCAGTTGAATATGCATGAATATCCTTGTATGAATATGGAAGTTAGAAACACAGAAACCTTAAACTTCCGTAATGGTAACATTGCTCCTGAATGCATCTATAACTCCTAAAACTTCTCTTAAAAACATGGAATGGAACTGTGTAAGGACTTACTCATTTCTGGGCCTGAAGTCAGAGAGAAAGTATTCTTTTGGGTAAACAAGAGTGAAAGGGTGAGGATTATTGTTTTAGACCTTATCTTTCACTGCTTAAGTCTTACTATTTATTTGTTTATTTTTAAGAAGGCAGGCAGGCAGCATATAGGAAGGAAGAAAGACCAGGAAAGAGCATTTTATTTAATTAGTTGTTCATTTTAGGTGTGTCGTGCACCTCCCACCACCACCACCTCGCAAACCGGGGTCCTCGGGCTGTATATGGACTGTGCTCCAGGCTTGGGCTTAACACTGGAGCCACCAGGGCAGGCCTCATAAGTCTTATTTTACGAATAAATGTTTATAGTCATGGGGCTGCGCCCTGCCCGCCTTGATGGCAGATCTGGCAGTCCAGGGACCCAGCAGCAGGTACCTGCTTCTTCTCCGCTGCAGGTGGTGGTCTGGAGCCCTTCCTGATACAGGAGGTGCGGGTCTGGCTGGAAGCCATGCAGCTTTTTACTTGGAAAACGTCATAGTACACAAAAGTATGGTAGTATGATCTCAGGTACTCCTCACCCAGCAGCAACAATGATCAACCCATGGTGAATTCTGCTCCATTCACACCCTTCCCACTCCCCACCCTGTTATTTGGAAGCAAATCCCAGGTTGAATATATTTCAGGAAAAGTTTTCCTTCACCATGTGCTCTGACTTGACTATGCTGAAGAAATTATTATCTGCAGAATGAATGATTTTTTTTTGCTGATGAAAAAGCAATTTCCACTGACCGTTTCTTCTGTAAGGAAAGGAAAAATATGTATTGAATTGCAGACTTAAAAATGATCCACAATGTTGGTTGAATGCCATTTCAGTTTGGAAAAGTTGTCTTGAACTTGATGCAAAAAAAGCAAAAGTGGCTCAGAGATGCTAACCCATGAAAGAGAAAGTGGGAGAAAATGACATCGTCATTACTAAGAAATTAAAAACAGAAAATATGCAAGAGCTACATGAGAGCAGGGCATGCCCACTGTAACAACAAATACAGGAAGAAAGGCTGGAGCAAAGAGATTTGATCATTAAAAGAGAAAAATGTAAAGAAGAACATCAGAATGATGTGAACACAGTTGATACATGTAACCAGCTCAGTTTGACTTTCAGAGTTTCCTGCCTTTGACTTTTTCTGTACAGGAGGTGGGAAGAGTAATTTGAATTGCTCTTATGAGATGGTTTAGATGGAAAGTAGATTTGAGGGGTCCAAATTTTAGCTCTTTGTATCTAAAAGACGTTTACTGTGTAGTTGGAACTCCTGTATCCGGGGTTCCGTGAGCCAGCAGAGCTCACATCAGGACAGCAGGACTGAAATGCTGCACAGCATGGGCAGTGGCCTCTTGCTGAAATCGTGGCTGCTGAATTTTAGAGCCAGTGTGTGGACTTGAAATAATACTTTTGGAAGCTGCTAACGAATGGCCAGATGTATATTATGTGGGTGCTAATGTCAGCGACTCACATTTAAAGTCTCTGTTCTAGAATTGTCATTGTCTTCAAAAAGTGTCCATATTATTATTTCTGACATTCTGTCTGGGAAAAAGTTCAGATTAGAAACAGACATCACAACATTCTACAAGAAATGGAAAGAGTCATCATGTTGGGAGAACCGTCGTATTGCCTTAGTGAAAAATCACCACAGGTGCCTTCAAGATTGCAAAGAGAGCGGCAGCCCTTTGGGTTCCAAGGGCAGCCTCATGGATGAGCCAGGAATTGAAAGGTGCTTGAATCCTGAATTAAAAAAATGGCCTGTCAGAGACAGTGTCATCTTCATTTGAAGTCAGCAACCAGGATTGCTTAGACTTAATACTCCTGTTTGGCTCTTTGGTGCCAAGTGAAATGCTACAAAGCCAACCTTGGAAAAACAGATGTGTTCACCTACTCATTTGACTTCATTTAGTCACACTTCTGGGGACGACAGAAGAGGTATGGTCAGATGTCATCTGTATAGTAGTAGAAGGTGGTTGTCTCTAGGCCCTTAAAAGCACCACAGAATTTCAAGTGCACAAACTCATGAAGGCAGGAGGCATGGCTGCCAAACATGGACTCTTAGTACAAGTTTCTGCTTTGTACTCTGGAGAGCTTTATGTTTGTGACAGAGAACAATTAATGCTATTTCAACAGAAGGACTCTCACACTCTGTATTCTGTCAGAACGTCGGCAGATCTTCTCTGCCTGCTCTTTCTGATCAGAAGCTTCAACTTCAAAACTAAGGTTTGGAGCGGTTCGCAGAAAATGTCAACCATTGCAAGATCTGGAATTATTTTAACAGTCAGCTTTTTTTAATGGAGAAACTTTTATGTATTACTTCTTTTGACAGTAAACATGACAATTTGAACCTATACTTTTCTTCCCCATTGGAATGAAAATTATTTTTTATTTGCAATTCATTTTATATGGCCTATATTATGTAAAAATGTCACTGAGAGTCATAATAATATGAAATAAGCGGGTATCCTTATTTCTATATGCTGGAAAATAACATTTTGATTTTTTTCTAAAAGAAAAAATGATTAGCAAAATAGGCAAAAACAAGCTTTATTTTATTGAAAATGTCAAGGTCTAGACACATCAAGCTTTTCTTTGTGTATATGTCAAGGCAACTGAAGAAAATGTTATGAAGTTGTTTTTTTTTATTGTAGTAATTATTCTACACATTAAAATAACTTCGTATGTATAGGTTCCCCATTTCTTACATATATGTCAACACATCATGCCTTCCACCAAATCACCAAGAGTGCTTTACAGTTGTCCAGTGGGCTTCACCACCATTCCCTCTACCCCACACTCCCTGTTGGTAACCTCAGTTGCCAGTGTGCAAGGGCTGGTTTTCTTTCATCTGTTCCTTTGTTTTGTCTGTTCACATTCCACCTGTGAGTGAGGTCATCTGGTATTTATCTTTCTTCTTTTGACTTGTTTCATTTAGCATAATCACCTCTAGATCCATCCATGTTGATTCAAATGATGGGATTTCATCTCTTCTAAGGGCTGTGTAGTATTCCATTGTGTATATGGACCACATCTTCTTTATCCACTCATCTGACGCAGGGCACTTAGGTAGTTTCCAGCTCTTAGCTATTGTGTATAGGGCTTCAATAAACATGGGGATACATACATCTCTGCAAATTAGTTATTGATCTTTCAGGTAAACACCTAGACATGGGATGGCAGGATCATTTGGGATTTCCATCTTCAACTTTATGAGGAATCTCCAAACTGTTTTTCTGTAGGGGTTGCACCGATTTGCACTCCCATCAATAGTGCAAAAGTGTTTTGTTTTCTACGAGGTTGCTTTTATCTTTTAATGTTTATGTAAATGTTACCTTGATGATTGAGACTGCATTCATTGCCATTTAACAGATGTTAGTTAGTTTGTACAGCACACCTCAAACTATTGCAGGGTTGGGTCCAGACTGCTGCAATAAAGTGAGGCACACGCCTCTTTTGGGTCCGCAGTGCATGTGAAAGTTAGGTTTACAAATACTGCAATCTATTAAGTGTGCAATAGCATCTGTCTAAAGACACAATGCCCAGACCTTATTTTAATGCGATACAGACACACAAAGTGTGTACGTGCTGTGGGGAAAATGACTCCCATACACTTGCTCAATGCATTGTGGCAACACACTTTTTATTTACTTTTTAATGCTACATCTGGGAAGCTCAGTGAAACAAAGTGCAATAAAGTGAGGCCTGGCTATACAAATATTAATGAATTCATTTATACCGTTTTCCCAGGGAAAAGAGGAGATATAGTTATCTTCATTCAATAGGGAGAACTCTTGAATTTTTATGGGCAAGCTCAGACTGTGTAAAACTTACATCTTGACCACTAAATTCACTTTTTTTGTCTGCTTTTCAGTCAGCTTGAATGAACAAGAAAGCATCAATTTTAAAAATACCTAGACTGGAACACTGGAATAATTCTAGCCGTTCCTTTCCCAAACTGACACTAAAAGTTTTTATTCTCAGTCTTGTGCTCAGTTTACAAGTGGAACTTGTATCAAACTTGTCTCTGTCTCATTAGAGCCTAGACCAGCCTACATGGCAGGCACAGAGTGAGCCCATTTATAGAGATGGGCTCGCCTCAGAGGGTTTAAAATGGCTGCACCACAGAGCCGGGTTTGTTTGTGGCCAAAGCCTCCACTGCTCTACTAACCAGAAGCAGGAGGCAAGGTAAAACCCACCAGAACATTTCAGTGGCATCATCCAGACGAAGAGGCGATGCAGAATCATGTCTCTTATGATAAACCTAAAACGCAGGGCTCTCACTGGACAATGGGGAAGAACACTTGGTGATTTGGTGGAAGGCATGATGTGTTGACATAGATCTAAGGAATGGGGGACCTATTCTAATGTGTAGAATAATTTCTACAATAAAAATAAATCAAACAACAAACAAACATAGGGTCCGTTCAGGTATCTCAGACACATGAAAATGTCTCTGGTTTGCCCTCCATGCAGACCTTCTTGGCTGCTTGTGGGGTATGATTCCTGTGGGCTGAGAACATGGCCATCCATCGAACCCACTAGAAGACACCCACCCGCCTTCTCTTTCATCCAATGTCTGTGGGCGCCAGCTGGCAGCCACTGACCCAAACGGCTCTTGCAAGAAACCTGGTAGCCAGGAGGTTGCAGCTGGCCAGCCTCAGGGAGACCTGAGTGGGGGCTTTTGAGCGCCTTGGAAGTGATTCAAGACCTGGAGGTGCTGACCTCAGTTCAGGGCTCAGAAAGGAGGTTCAGGCTCTGTCTCTGCAGTACAAGCCTGTTAGTGAGCTATGGGGTGACAGGGTCAGTGATAGCGGTAACCATCTGGAACCCTTGGGAGGAGCAGCCACACCTCTGCACTGGATTCTTGTTTGCACAGGTACAACCATGCTAATTACTGAAATGCTGAGTTGCTTCAAAATCAGTGGGTGAATCATCACCAACTTTTGTCATTCAAGTTCACCCCCAGCACCCCTAAGACCATTCCTATAATTCAACAGCTGAGAATTAGTTCTTGGCACACCACGGGGTGGCTGGGAAACCCTGCTCCAGCATCCAACGTCATTTTGATTGGTTATTTATAGTAGCTATGCCTTGTTGGTTTTAAAATATTTTGAATCTTACCCATGTCCCATCTCAATGAAACGGGGCACCAGGGGCATTTCTGTGAGCAGTGATGACGGATGTCAATTGGGATACAGGAGGGCAAAATTTGAAACTCTAATTGTATCCCAGATTTGCCGGTTCTCATTCGCGAGCCTGCTGATCACAACCCAGGCTATCTGTCACCATCTAGAAGGAAAATATCTGCACTGGTTATGATTGCAAGGGCCATGAGCAGAGGTCAAGCAGGGCTGCCAGCAACAGAATTTTGATTTTATGTTTTCAGAGGACCCCAAGTTTAAGAAGATTGGACTTGTGGATCAGCATCTCTCCTCTGCTGGCTTCCTCCTTCCATCCTCCCACCATTGGAAAAGTGGTTATCACTTGGAAAAATGGCTTTTTTGCTCCTGTAGGTCAGTTGGTTACCACCTGCCCATAAAAGGTTCATTATAAGACGAGCTCCACTACTCCTGATTTATGAGTGCCGGACACTTGCCTTTTGCAGCTGTGGGAACTGTTTTCATGTCAGTTTATTTCTGAGCTGGACTACCAGTGCCACGTGCTTTCAGAACAAAACAGAAAAAGCCATGGAGTCTTTAACACGTAAATACCCAAACGTGATGGATTTCAGGGGTACGTGAGGAGTCCTTATTCCCACCCACAAAGCGTCAGGTTGGTGATTAGATGGTGAAAGACATGCTGAGTCCTTAACAGAGATGGTTTTCATCTGAAGACTGAACTGCATGAAAAAATAACACTTTATTTTCACTAACCGCTAACCAAAAATCTTCATTTCCTTCTGTTATGAATGTAACCAGCACACTGCAGGATTTGGCAGCTCTTATGACATAGTCACCAACAGAAGACACAGGTTTTTGTGTCATTATGTGATGGGCAGCTTGTAAGGTGCCCCCAAATACCACACCTCCTGGAATTCACACCCTTCTATAAATCCTCTCCTTAAGTAGGGGCTGGCTGCAGTGATTCATTTCTCATGAACGAGATGTAGCAAAGAGGGTAGGATGTCACTTCTGAGATTGAAAGAGACTGGTTTCTGTTTTCTGGGCTGATCACAACAACTCCTTCTCACTCTGAGAAAAGACAGCTTCTATAGTATGAACTTCCCTCTACAGAGACCCGCCTGGCAAGGAACTGAGGTAGACCTTTAACAAATCCACCAAAACATGAGAATGAGCTTGGAAGCAGGTTCTCCCAAAGTTGAGCCTTCCGATGACAGCTCAGCCCCAGCCAACACCTTGACAGCAGTCTTGTGATCGACCTTGAACCACACTCAGGTCTGTTCAGATTCCTGACCCACAGAAGCTAGATCCAATAAATAAATAAATTTTTAGATATTACCTAATATCATTTAACCTCTTCACTATCTTGAAATTACAGTAGCTATTAGACTCAACACTAGGTCTCATTTAATGCAATAATAAAAGAAGCATATATATTATTATATCAAAATCGTTTAAGCCATTTTGATGCCATGCAGGCCCACCATTGATATTTGCCAATTCTTTGCTCTCTTTTCTTGCTGCATGTATTGATAGTGTATTCATTTCTGTGTGTACTACAACAGTACTTTGATTTTACACACTAAAACACTACAGTAACTTTGATTTTACACACTAAAATAAACTCAGATGTGTAGGTTTCAGTTTCCCCATTCCTCAGACATGTGTCAGCACACCCTGCCCTCCACCACATCACCAAGAGTTCTTCACCATTGTCTGGTGGGCTACGCCACCACTTTCCCCCTACCACCTGCCAATTTTTCTTTCTTAAAGCTGTTAGGCTTTTCAGATAATTCATAATTGAAAATCGATCAATTAACAAGAAATGTAATATTTCTAAGGAGGACCTTATGTTAGAGGTTACAACTGTCTCCACTTTGTAATATTTATAGTCAAAAAAACAAATCGCAAATTGCTAGCTCTATAGCCTCTGGAAAATGTAAATGAAGGTAACTTCCTTTAGGCGGCAGGGCTGACGTGTAAAACATCTAACAACTCTCGGGCACAAGTACCAAGCAGGCAGCACATCTGGTAGACTGCATCCTAGGAGTACAGGGCGCCGAGTTAAGCTGCGCGCCCCAGGTGACTTCTGGCATCAAGAAGGGAGCTAACCATTTCCTTTCCCTTCCCCCAGGATGGTTTTTTCCCTTCAAGTGTGATAATCATATAATGTTAAGGAAATGAAAAAAAATTTGGTGGTGTGCAGCCATCACCAAATTGTGGAAAGTTGGGAACCACTCTCTTAGAAAAAGTATTGGTAGAAAAGACATATACCCTGATTAAGAGAGAACCAGGTCACGGTTCTAAGGTCTCAATACAATCAAGTTGCTTTCAGGCTACTCCAAAACCTAATAAAAGGATTAGAGAAATGTTCTCTGCCCTTCACCCTTCCCAGACTTGCAATAACCTCTTTGCCACTGCTCCCCAGAGCATGAGGAGGTTGGGGTGGGCAGTGATTGGGAGTGGTGGGCAGCAGGGTGCCTCACTGTTCTCTTATCTGTAACGTTAAGGTCCATTTAATGCAATACCACACATTCCAAGGCTTAGAAAAATGTGTCTAAACTGCCCTTGTGAATCACTGTCTGATCCTGCAGAGTCCGGTGTAGTGGCCACTTTGAAGCATGCCTGGTCTGAATCAGATGGATTGTAAGTGTCAAGTACATGGCAGATCTGAACACTTAGTATGAAAAGAAGAATGTAAAATATCTCACTAGTATTTTTATATTGATTCATGTTGAAATGATAGTTTAGATATATTGGGTTAAATAAAATATATTCTTAAAGTTAATTTCACCTGTTTCTTTTTTCAGTGTGTCTACTAGAACACTGTAAACTGCGTACATGGCTTGTATTATATTCCTCATGGACAGTGCTGCTCTGCTACCTGCAGATAAGAGAAAATGCCTAAGTGTGTAGGGGAGAAGCAGGTGAAACCTAAGGGGTCAGGCCTGTTCTGCTTATGCTGCCCTGTGATTCTGCTTCCTCCCTCATCTCCCTGCTCTTTTTCCATTCACATTTTGAGTATACCTACTATCTCACCAGATCTCAAGTGTAATGTGTGCAAATCTCTTCCCTCCAAAACTTGAACTTCCTTTTCTGTCCTCATCTCATTAATGGTATCAGCAATGAATCAACCTCTATGCCTTGTTTCTACCTATTAAATATCGCTTGAATCCATCTCCCTTTATATTTCCTCTCCCTCTTCCTTCATTTAGACCCTCAAAGCCTGTGGGCTGGAACAGTGCAGTTAAGTCTACTGCTCTCAAAGTCTCCAGTCCTCCCCCATACTGTCACCGGAGTGAGCTTGATAAAGCACACATCTGATCATGGCACCATTTCTTACACATCTTTCATGGAGACCCAGCACCTTTGACAAATGTCCAAATTCCTGAATACTGCCTGACTCCAGATTGCAGTCAGGTGTTATTTAACAATGTTTTGTTCAAGGCAGGATGGCATAATCCAGTTGTGGTCCCAGTATGCTGTACCATATAGCCTCGGCGTATCACAGGTGATGCCATCTAGATTTGTGTAATTATACTCTATGACTTTGGTGCAACGATGTAACTCACCTAATGATACATTTCTCAGAATGTATTTCCATCATTCAGTGACGCATGACAGTACCTTTCCAGCCTCATCGCCCACACTTCCCTCTTGGCTGCTTTGTTTCAGCCACATAAGATCTGCTTTGCCCCTAGGCGGGCCCTGCCCTCTCTTCACCTGGGATGCTCCTCCCCCTTTTCTTCCCAGGAGACTGCTTTCAAGAATAGGCATCACTCATGTGTCAACCATGCTGAGAAACTCTCTGTATCTGCTGCTCTGCCACTCCCCCAGCGCCCTGTGCACACTGTCACCACCCAGTCTCAGGCTTTATGATTATTTGCTCGTATATCTTCCTGCCATCCTTCCCCTCAAGGATGAATCCCTCTTTCTTACCTTGATACCCAATCCCTCTACACCAACACCCAGCACTCTGTCTGGCCACACTGTCTACTTAATGAGTGTTGGCTGGATGAGAGGATACTAGGTCAATGCTAAATGTTTAATGGTTCCAGGGGGACAATCTTTGGTAGATTAAGCAGGGATCTTAAGAACAGAGTAGTAATTAGACATGAGTTTTTTGCTTTTATCTTAAAGTAATATATTCCAACTCAGTGTCACGAAAACGAAAAAGACTTTAGAACAATAATAGGCTCTTTTGTCAATGAATTCTTAAGCTATTATTTTCTTTTATGCTTCACTCTGGTAACAATGGTTTGTCGCTTCCACTAGGTTGCCAAATTTTAAAGAAATGTCTCATGAGGTGAGACAGCTAGATGCTAGTTCCAACTCAAATACATGACCCAGGTGACTTAACCTCTCTGAACTTTGGTTACTTGTAAACTGAAAGAATTTACTAAGTGATCACTGATGTCATTACTATTTCTAAAATGCTAAGGCACTTTAAAGGCTTATTTTCCTTTTATATATAAGTGGCCTTTCTGAAACTTTACTTAGGAGCATGGAGTTGAAGTATATAAAAATCTATTCTGACTTATTGACAAGACCAAATTAAGATAAAGATTCTCTCCAACTATGCTTGCAGTGTTGGCAAGAGTATGAACAGGATTCCCCATTTAAGGTGCCGGAGGGAGTCTAAGCCTTCCCAGTGGGGTATTTGCAGGAGGTATCTACAGAGTTTAAATTGTTCACTCTGATCCAGTACTTGTTTCTATTATTTATTCTGTAGCATAACCCTAACTATGCACAAAAATTTATATAAAAGGACATTGATATTAACATATTTATAAAAACAAAGTAAGAAATAAATAGCCAGCAAGAAGAGAATGTTACATTTTGGTGTAGAATGTCATGCAGTTATTAAAATTGATGTTTTAAAAAACAAGTAGCATGAGAAGATAACAAAAACTGGATTCAAGAGTGCACATATTATCATCCTAATTTTAAGATATATACATATATAAATAGAGATATATATGTAGATATAGATGCATAGAGAAAGAAAGTAGGAAGAAATTATTCAAAAATTTAATGGTGTCTGTTTCTACCCAGAAGAATTACAGGTGACAGACATACCTTCTTTACACTTATTTGTAGTCACCATCTTCCCCAGTAGACTTGTGTTACTGTCATAATTTGAGAAAACAATTAAAAGCCTGTGAAATGCAAGGCAATGTGCTGGGTGCTGAAGGGGTGGAGAGATGAAAAGATGACACCTGGTGTCTAGAAGCGTCCCTCTTGAGAGGGCTACAGACATAACTAAATAACTGCTTGGCGATGACAGGATCCATGTGTGGTGAATGAGTTGCCAAAAGTGACCTGTGGTGAGAGAAAGGGAGAGGCCACACCATGGTGCACACTTCTGGCACATCTTGTTAGACCCCACTGCCACCCCTTGCTGTCTGCGGGGGACGCTGCAGTGCCATCTCTAGGTGCGTAGTCTTTCTGAGCGGTTCCCAGACAGCATGAGCATGACTTAATGCCATCCCCTTGACTGCACTCTGACCTGGAATTCTGGGAAGGAAAACCTTCAAGGAAGCCATCTTCTCCATGTTTGGTGATTTCAAAAATGTGCTTTTTAGACATTTTTTCCACGAACCCAGGATATAATATGATATTATAACATAACATAGACCAAAATAGAATGAACTATATTTCATGCATAAGCACAGGAAAAAGTACTTTCTAGCAGGGTGTGCTGTGTGTTTAGGTCAAGTCTTTCCCTGCTGGATGTGAGATTCCTGAGAGCTAGATCAGGCTGATTCTTCTTCAGTTTTCAAAACTCCTAGCAGTTCCTGGCAAGCAGATAACATTCAATAGTTCTTGAATTAATAAAGATATACTTAAGTTAATAAGATTCATAATGAGTAAAGCCAGGAAAAGGGTTAGTTGTGAGACAAGAGGAGAGCTAGAAGTAGACCCTTGGTCAGTCTCCTTGAAAGAGAGACTTCATTAAAAGGACAGACAGCAATGGAGACAGGAAAGCCAGGACTAGCCCCACAGGGAGGTATTTACTGTTGAGACACATGGACTCTGGAGCCAGGCCATTTGAGTTCAACTGGTGTTTCTGTCTCTTATGAGCTGCGTTGACTTGGTCACATGACTTGAACTCGCTATACTTTAGTTCCTTCATCAAGGTCGTCATCATCTACCTCATAGTATTGCTGGGGAAATTGAATGAATACTTACGGTGGGGTGAGAGGAGAGGAGAGGGAAGCTGGGGTAGAAAGAGTAAAAATGATAGTGGTGATGGGCATGGCAGTGTTGGAAACAGTGTGATGTGCACAGTGACTGAAGTGAGAGTAGTTATGAAAATCATATAGAAATGAATGTCAGCGAAAGTTCCTAGAATGCCCTTTAGCACATACTGAGGGTGCAGTGGTAGCTATTATTACCTGACTGTTGTTAGTGTTAGCAGGAATACCACTGGATTATTGAAGACTAGATGCAGTCTAGGTGCTGCAACCACTCTGTGCCCTCAGACCACGGGATGTATCATCTCTGCTCCCCTGTCCACCAGTTTGCTGACTTAGCTGTTCCCTTGTGTCCTTTCTCATTTCTCTGGTGCTACTGACTACCCCTCCCCATGATTCCATTCATTCTTCTGAGCCTGGAGGAAGCGAACTGCCTTGCTTGAACAGAGCCTACCCTGCCGGCCAGCTTACCGTGCGTCCTCTGAGAACTGACCACTCGTGCACCAGGGCCCTGGTCTTGTCCAGCTGGCCCTGGCTTGCTTGGGTTCAGCTGCTGTTGGTCTCAGAAGGAGAATGTAGGCACAAACGAAACTCTTGTCATGATGGAATTTTGTTTTGTTCAAAAGAAGACTCATAGAGTATAAAAGAAAAGGTAAAAGAAGAAAAATGAACAAACGTAACAAATATAACCCTGCTGAAAAGAGATGACCTTTGCCCCTTTGGCATTTTCCGCCTAGCCCGCCGTTCATTTTCTAAGGCCCATTAGTTACTGTTAAGCTCCACAAAGGAAATGATGTGACTAAGAACTATGAAAATGCAAGGAAACCTCAGTGGCCATTATTCTGGGTCATGCCCTTTCCACCTCTGCTTCAGTTCACAGTGCCACTTGTCTACTTTCTGGTGTCTTATGCAGTTCTTTCCATGTTGTGAACCCATCAAGAGAACAATCTGTGTATAAACTACACGGGGAGATGCTGATGGGCCTTCTGATTATTTTCCATAGCTGAATGAGTCCCCTGGGAAAGCTCTTATGGAGGATGATCACATCCCAGCTGCAACTTCTCACCCACCACGCTTTCTTCTTTCACCGTGATAACCAAGGACAGAGCCTTTTCACCCTCCCTGTGTCCTCCAGGTGGTACTACGTTTCATTCCCTGGAAGTCGACCACTGCTACTCTTCACTACGCTAGTACTTGAGTCAAGTCCGAAGAGAACGGCTCTTGGCTCCAGTGTCTAGCGCTATTTGAGGCCAACAGTAGGAGATGATGTGTAGATAGCTGTTATGGGGACCTGTGCTCACAGACTGTGGAAGATCGTTCTTTCTGGCTCATCTCTCTTTTCCAGACGCCTGTGATTTGGTGTTCCTTCTGGCTACAGAATAGCCCTGGAAACATTGAACAGAAAGCAGTCTAGCCCTTATTACTCAGTGTGCTTTTTCCAGAGCAGCCCAGAGGTTAGGCTGGGTTTTACGAGCTGCAGAGGACTGCTGACTGGTGTACCACCTAGAAAGACAAACGGCAAAAACTGCAGAGCTTGGAACGTTCCCTGTGCATTGGCTGCTGAGCTGAGACAGAATCTCTGCTTCCTGTGCCCAGCTTGAATACTAGGCCAGCACTTGAAGGAGAAGGGAAGGCTTCATTGAAAACATTTTAATTGTCCCCAATGCTATCAGGACCCTAAATGTTCTGAACTAAAACTTTCACTGCTTAAGTAAAGATCAGTGACACATGCTTTTTGACTAAAGGTCAATCACTCTTTCCTGTCTTCCTCTTAAAAATAAAATAAATTGGTCTTCAGCTGTGAGATTAATTTCCTCAAATGATTAAAGCCAAAAAGGCTTCTTGAGCTTCCTTTGCGCAACTAGCAATAAAGGCATCAAAGTAGAAATATAAAACCAGGATCGAAAAAGCAATTTCAAGACTCTTGCTCACGCATCTAAAGATCTTCTCAAGTAAACATTATTTTGAAAATATAAATAAGGATCTTTTAAAAATGTTGCTAGTAACTGCCAGCTTTACTCTCAGTTAAGTAGCTGCTTTTACAGAAAATTTCAAATGGTTTTCAAAATCAAGTACATTATATATCACTGATGTGCTCACTTAATTTGAAGAATATTTTGTGCTTAAAATTAAAAATATAATATTTGATCATTTTAAAGATTTCAGATGTATTTCAGTCCAAGGTTGACAAAATAAATACCTGTCTTAGGGTGCCCTGCCACTCTCTTGGCACTTCAAGGATGACACTGTGGAGTAAGGTCCATGAAAAGGCCTCAGCAGTGGGGAGACCCTGTATTAGAGGCTCCTAACTGGATTCTGATCAGCTAGTGGCTTCAGAGAGGGACATTGGATTTGCCATTCCAGCTGTGGCCCAGAGTCCTCTTCACATACCTGTCTCATGGAGTGAAAGGTGTGACATCCTCTTAGAGACAGGTAGTTCTGTGACTGGAGCCCTGTGGTTTAAGGAATCTTCTCTTAATCCATCCTGACCCCAGAATGGATAACCCTGCGCTTTCATCCCCTTTGGCACAAAACAAAATCACTGGATCACTGCCAGTCTTCAGTTTTCCTGCATGGTGTAGCTGTGGCCAAGGTAAACTGTTCCCTTGGGTTTATTTTGAGTTGAAATTAGCTGAGCTGGTGTTTCCTCTGAGCCATATACAGCTGCTTTTTGAACTGTCTTTGTGTTTGAGGGATTTTTTTTCATGGTATCAGCACACCACTTCCTCCAAGTCATTACTTTGAAACAGTTTTGCAGAGGGAGATATTCCCACTGGATACCAGCCTAGCCAAGCAAACTGATGATTGAGGATGGTAGCCGAACTTGACTCCTGTATTTCATGTTTGTGCATGACTTCATGAAATAAGTGCTCACCCACTAACTGTGGTAAACGGGGTGAGCTGTCATCTGAGCTCACCAGGAAAAACTACACTTTGTTAATATCAGGCATTGGGGCTGCCAGTTGAAGGAAACTCAAAGATGAGGCTAAAATGATGTCCTCAGATGATCCTTGGATTGCTTTTTGTCAGAAAATTCCATGGAACTCTTTGGCAGAACTCTGTGGGTTTCTACCTCGTCTTTCATATTTTCAAATTCTCTGGTTCTGATACATTTTAGAAATTGCATGTTTGTGTAAAGCCATTCTTAATGTCACCTATCGCGGGAGTTATGTTCCAGAGACCCCCGTGATAGGTGAAAATACGCGTAGTAGCGGCGTTATAATTCATTTTATTATTTTTATCTTTCAAGGCTTTATAAACCTTTCCTACTCTCCTATAAACCCTTCCCACACTCTTAAAACACTTTCTACACTATTAAACCTACGTAATTTTAACAACATACAAAATTCTGTGTGGGTACTCACTAGTGAAGCAGACGTATACCGCAAAATCCCGTGATATGGCAAAAATTCCACCATACAGAATTAGATTTAAAAAAAAAAAAAAAACAAACCCGCGATACAGTGAAGTCACAATAAGTGAACCACGATATAGCGAGAGACAACTGTACTTTGAATTTTTTTTTGGAAATGAACAACCTTTGAAGACTTTAAAATGTTGACTGATAAACAAAATTCGGGGTGCGGGGAAAATTCCCCCATCCCTCTGAGGTTCTTCATGGGCTAGACAAATTAACAGCAGACAGGATTAGTAGGAAAAAAGCCCATATTTGATAGCATACATATGGCTGTAAATTCTGAGCTGAGCTGACCATATGTACCATTTTAAACATGGCAGTTCTCTTTTATTCGTATTTCCCAGCCATCCCGTCATTATACTATAAATGTCAATTTTGTCACATTTTTAATAAACCAGGGCCACCTGTAATGCGAGGCAAAAGGGGCAGTTGAATTGCCAGGACCCAGTTTATTTGTGGGCCCGAAAGCAGATGCCCCTTTTGCCCTGCGCTAAAGACAGAGCTCCCTGGCGCTGAGTGTGGTGCGCCTCATTGCAACTGATGTTCCCGCCCCACTGCGGAAACAGGAGCTACTGGGTAGAGGATTCCCCCCCGCACACCACCCCTCACAGTGGCCTGTTTCTCAAAGGGATCAGAACACCGCAGCGTGGTGGAGCTGCAGGTCAGTTCTGAGGGGGTTATCTCTGGCACCGTGGAGGTTATTGGGCATTCCTGGCACTGGGAAGGCTAAAGTGAATGTGTCTGAGCAGGACATTTACAGCAGGTTTATAGGAGTACCAAATTTGGGTTTTGCCTAAGGTGTCTGAATCCCTTGCACCAGCCCTGGCCTTTTGTAGGAAGTCCCTCTGGACCACTTGTGGTTACTATGCAGTCCCCAGTCATTGCATAGCACTTACTGCTCCACCTCCTCCCCTCCCCTTAGTAGCCTGTCTGGTTTTGACTGTCTCAGTGTTCTGTTTTTGTCTCAAGGAAATGTGGTCAACCTGTTTTGAGGTAAATGAACAGACCAAAGACCTGTCCTCTGGTGAGGTATGGGAAAAGGACCTGTGATGTTAAGGAAAGAGGATGGGGAGTTGGGGAGCAGGGGGTGTCTTCACATGACTCTGAATAAAAATGAGCTTCTTGAATAGAGAGGAAACCTCCACAGATAAACTTTTATTTTTTAAAGGAAAAGTGCAGGTAGCAATGAAAGATAGTAGGCAGACAGGCAGGAGGAGAGAAAGAAAGAAAAAGCATTTGTTTTATTTTTTATTGTTCACACTGGTTGTGGCCTGCACTCCTTCAGAGGTGATTGACCTAACCACTACTCCACCAAGGCGCAGCTCACAGATAAACTTGCACCTGGACTGTAACCTTCCCAGATTACACTTTTCTGGGTGATAAGGGAACAATGATCATTTCTAATAGGGCAAAAATGGAGGTTTAGGGAGTGGTGTTCTTCTGTTAAGGAAAGGTCAAAAAAGGCTAGGGGAAAGGCAGGAGCTTCTCAAGCGTCCAGGCTGCTTTCATTTTTAACTCACATTAATCTGCCTGCCAGAGAGGAGAGTCTACAGGAGAGAGTCCTGGGGTGACCTGTTTTGCACAACTTCACATATAAGTGCTTACACTAACATGTTTTATAAATATTCCTTTTTTCATAAATTCACAAATTGCTTTTGTCATGAAGAAAGTAATACTGTATAGTATTTAAGGGTAAATTTTAAATAAACCTTTAAGTACTTTCATGTTTATGCTGAGAAAAATAGAACTAGAGACTTAAGATATATGACCATAATAAGTTTATAGTGATTTTATACATAAAAGCCTGATCTGACTTTTATCAATTCTGACTTTATAATTTTTAAGTGTAATTTTTTGTGTGTTGTGAGAGGAATTGCACAAAGGAAAATCACCGTAGAGTTGACCCAGTCCTTTCAGAGACTTTATCTATGTAAAAGCCTAAATTCTAGCGAAGCAGTCATGGATACCACCGGTTACTTCCCTGAGTCATTATACAATGCCTTATCCATTGTTTTTGAGCATTGTAGGAAAAAGTTATAATATTGAAACTTTTTAAAAAGCTGCATTTTTAAGCCGGAGTGGTATCCATCTCTCAGACAGTAGCATGTAATGAATCCAGAGTCAAATATACGATGCTGTTTTCCATTACTTAAATGTCTACATGTTGCTGATGTCTAAAAAAGATTTTGAGATACTCTTACATCATGCGTATTTGAGAAACTCTCATCTATATTTTCAAGACATAGGGGATGGAAATGGGGAATAAGAGAAAGAAAACCTTATTTCCACATTTGTGCAGGTAGACGCCGAAGAGAACTCAAGAGACACCACTCATGGAGAATATTAGCGAGGTGCCCTCAGAGTGTCGTGTACTAATAGGAGAGCATCTACTAGAAATCAACTGAATAGAAAGCACCGAAGCCTTTGTTCTTTGGAAAATAAAAGTTCACACTAATTATCATCATAGGGATGAATTGAGATGCGCAAAGTATCTGTGTGTTGTTCACTTTTGTTGATGCTTTATTTAACTCTCGGCATGACTGTCTTTTATCTCCGAGTGCCAGCATCTTCTGGTGGCACAGCATGGCAGAATGATAGAAACCATAGATTTTCCCCGCCACACTTGCTCTGAGATAACAGATCGTGCTTCAGGGCCTGGGTTCTCTCAGTTCATTTTCTGCCACCTCCGAAAGCATTCACAGACCATTACTGTTCTTTCTGTTTACTTCTCAACCATTAGAATAAAGCAGCCTTGAAAATAAGCTCTGTCTTCCAGTCCCCACTTGGGTTAGATCCAAAGGGCTTTTGGACATTTGCTAGTGAACTCAAGAGAAATCATGCTCTCTGTGGTGGAGGATTTGGGAACAAGCGGCTCTCCAACCTACTCCTAGAACTTTGCCTGAGTGAAACTGATCCTTTCCAGGTACAATGAAAACAAGACAGTGAGCATAAAATCAATTTACTAATCTTTGTATCTTCTTAACTTAGGAAAAACTATTTTTAGGAATTTTCTGGGGGCTTGAATTTGTGTTCACTGAGTCTGGTGATACTTGGAATTGCCTAGACGGGCACCCTGCTCCCCCTCCCTGTGTGGGATGGAAGCAGTTCTTAGAGTGGTGACAAACGGACCACAGAAGCCATCTGAAGGAATTATTTTGTCAGTTTTTATCTGTCAGCAAGAAAAGCAGTCCTTGGTTTCTGAACCTTTCATTTATAAGCATACACAAATAGTCACTGCTATCCACCACTTCCCCAATGGTTAGAGTATTTTATTTTGTTTATAAGTCATACTGTTTTAGGTAATCTTTAGGTTCAAAAGAAGATGAAACAGGAAAAGATTAAAACTGTGATTTAAAAAAAAAATCCAGATAACAGACTTTTGGCAAAAGATATACTAATAATGGAGAGAATGATTATCCTTGACCTCAGTGATAATTAAAGAAATGAAAGTTGAAACTGCTCATATATATAATTTTCCACCTCTCAAATTAGAAAAGATTTTGAAAAGTGATAAAAGCACATGTTGAAAAGAAATGAGTTTGATACCAATGGGAGTATGAATGCTAAAATCTTGAGAAAATGATGTAACAATAAGTATTGAGATTTCAAAATGAAAACCCTATTCATATCTTTTGTTTAAGTAATTGTATGTTAACTTATTCTAAGGAAGTAATCTGAAATGACTACAAACATTTAGATATAAGTATATTAATCATAGTAGAATTTGTAATAATGAAATTGGATGCAATTTGAATATCTAACAATGAAAAAGATTAGGCAATAAAGCAGTCACAAAATAAAATATGCAAATATTAAAATTGTGTTAAGAGAATATTTAATAATATGGGAAAATGTCGAAAAGAAGGATATAAAACTAGATATTTATATGATCTTATTTTAAATACACACACGCAGAAAATCAGACTAGAAGGAAATTCTAAAATGTTGCCTGATTTTTCTTGGGATACTGATGAGTCATTTAAACATTGTGTTTTTATACTTTTTAAACTTTTCCATGTATCACTTTTTAATAAGAAAAAATACTATTTTAAGAGAAAAAGAAACTTAAGAAAGTTAACCCCATATTGTGTGACTTTATTGTTTGGCATCTTCTTCTAACTGAATGTCCTTTTTTGTTTTTAAGGAAAGTGTAGATAGGCAGGCAGAAAGAGGAAGAGCATTTATTTATGCTACATAGTTGTTCATCATGATTATGCCTCACAGTCCCAGAATGTGAACCCTGGTCCTTGGGATATATGTGGACTGCACCTTTGGTAGCTGCAGACTTAGTTGCTAAGCCACCATCACGCTCCCAGATGTCTTCTTTTATCTCAACAAAAAATCCACTAATTCAGCATCACTTGGGTTAACAACTCCGCTATAAAATAAGAGGCAGTGACTTGATTTCCTCCTTACATCTCTCTGAGGTTATCTTATCCTGGGAAGGGGAAATATGATCCATGAGTAAGAAGTACTTCAGGCCAGGATCCCCTTAGGGTTGTAGGTAGAGTCTAAGGGGAGGTGTTGAGGACGGGGCAGAAGCTGAGGTGGGAATGCATCAGAGATCAATGAATCCCTCTTCCCTCCATCACCTCTAAGTTCGTTCCTTTGAAGACTTGGAACTGAAGTTTTTGTTTAAGTCATATTGTGAATTAAATAGACTTGTAACAGCATACCCTCAAATATATTTGTGTGGAAACGATTCTCAAATCCAGATGACTACTCCTGCCCCTCCAAGGACTCCGGAGCATTGTACATTGAATGAGAATTGACCAAGAGAGCCCTTCCTCTGGCAGTTATCTCCTTGAGGCTGCTCTGTATAAGATAAGATGAGCTGGACTGAAATGAACACTCACACTGCACAAATTGGGGCAGGAAGTCAATTCATTTCCCTTCCCTCCTGTCATTAATTCAGCTAATGTAAGCTCCCAGAGGGTGGAGAATTCTGTCTGTTCGATCACTGTAGTAATCCTAACATCTCAAATAGCGCTTAGTACATAACAGACATTAAGTCCTCATTGAATGACTGCTATGCATAGGAACCCTAGCCAAAAGCTCACTATTAACCATATAGTCAGAGATACCCAGATAGAGTGAGCAGAAAAAAAGGTCAGAGAAATTTAATTTTTATTGCAGTAATTTTGATCTGCAAAACAATCTAAGTTTTAGATGTGCAGGTTCATTCTTCATCAAATATATAACCCACCACCAGATTTCTAATAGTCCTCTACCACTGTTCATTGGACCCCAATACCCTTTACTCCAACTCCCCCCATGCCCCTCTTTAGAAAATATTTCATTTGAAAAACAATTTACTTTGTGAGTTTTTCTTCTTGGTTGCTGAAGAGGGCAGAGAGGTTGAGTGTGGAGTCAGGTGAAGAGGGGAGAAGGCAGCAGTGGTTGGACTTAAATTGAAGAGGCCAATCTGGAAGGAGCAGCTGTGGTGCTGGGGGTGCGGTCAGATGGATGGGGCTGCTGGCTCAGGTGGTTAGACTACAGGTTATTCCTGATCTCAGCACTGTACCCAGACTGCTGCTTCTTTATCTTTCTGGGGTACAACTGCCTGCCACAGTCAAGAGTAACACCCAGGTTGGGTTTTCTTTCATTGCTATTTTATTTTGTTGTTGTTTGTAAAACAGTAGTAGTGGTGTGGTAGAGAGAGATTACTTAGATTTATTTTTAACATTTTTTTAATGTTGGTTGTTCACCTTGATTGTCCCATCTCCCCCACCCCACCCCACCTCTGCCGTCCCAGGACACAATCCCGGGATGTATGTGGACTGTTCCAGCTGGAGGTGGTGAACCCAACTGATCCTCCTCCACCAGGGCACACCAAGATTTTAAACTCTGTCCTGAGTGTGTCCTTATAAAACATAAACTGCATATGGTTTTTGCTTTTGTTTTTTGTTTTGTTTTGTTTTTTTCAGATGAAGGAAGGCAAGCAGGAATGAAGATAAGCAGCAGGAAGGAAGGGAGAGAGAAGAGGAAGATGCATTTTATTTATTTATTTGTTCATTTTAGTTTGCCCCCTTCTTCCCCTCTTTTGGACTAAAAACCTGGACTTCGCCCCAGGCATGGGCTTAAAACCTGAACCACTAGGGTGCACCCACATGTGGTTTTTATATCTCAAATCTTTGTAGTTTATTATTCTGATACTAGTCATTTTTTAATGGAAAGGTGCAGGCAGGAATGAAGACAAGCAGAGAGGCAGACAGGCAGGCAGTCAGGAAGAGAGAAGAGGAAGAAAAATACATTTATTGTATTTAGTTGTTTGTCTTGCTTATACCCCACACCTTTCTTGGGTAGTGAACCTAAGTCTTTGTAATATATGTGGGCTGTGCTGCCAGAGGCTGCAAACTTAACCACTAAGCCACCAGGGAGCACCAAAAATTAGTCCATTTTTAAATGTAGTCATAGAGTCGCTTTTTACATAAACCACCAACCCATCATGCTGTCCGAATGGTTCTCAAGCAGAATAAAATGGTTCAAGAATGAATCAAGCAGCTTCTGTATCACAGCAGTCCTTTAGTTAGCAATGAGCAAACAAATGAGCAAAATACAAGCAAAAATGATGTCGCTGGTTACCTGTAACAGCACTTTTTCTGCTCTTATCACTCCTGCACCCGTAACTGGAGTGGAGGGAATGACATCATGCATATGCTTTGATAAGGAACACTTCCCATGGTCCCACTGCAGAGAGCCTGCATATATTTTTCCCAGCAGTCTGTTTTCTCAGTCATTTAGAGAATCCAGAGCAGCCAAAGGGGAGATGGAAAGTTCCTGGAGTAGCAAAATGAGGTCATGTGAGTAGATCTGGTCCTGTTTTGGCCAAGCACTGAGAGAAGCAGGGTCTGCTAAGAAACAGGAGACAGAAACTGACAGGTCTGTGACCCCTTGATTCCCTCTCAGGAGTGTCGGTGAGCCACTGTGCTCTCCACAGGACTCTTTTTCTACTTCCCCAGCCATTAAACCACACTTCCTGGCTCTAAATAGAGCTCAGAGACCCAAGAACACTCACCCAGTCCCAGAAGCAGTGTCTGACCAGTGCCCACTTCCAAGGACAGTATTTTCTAATGCTCCTTGATGAACTTCCATGAACCCTCAGCAAGAAAATAATCCAATCTATGCGTCATTTTCCTCCAAACCCACAGAATTTTTAGCTGTTATTCAACTGAGAACTACAAGGAAAGTAGCTGATAAAAGAACTTCACACTTAAGTGCTCAGGTATGACTCATTGGCAGACTCAGGTAATTAAGTGGGTGGGTGTTTGCGCCTCTTCCCAGAATCACCATGAAGGTGATGAGGTGATGGCTATAGCTGCAGACTAACTGCTAAGATCTTGTTAGAGGCTAAAATACTGCAGGTGGCAGTGTTTGGGGGTACATGGTTTTCCAGAAGAGGTGAACAACTTTTGGTAAAAATCTGAGTACAACAAACTATTTCATTTATATCGCCATTAGATTCCTGAAAAATTCAGGACTAATTCAATAGTGCAAGAATGACTTTGGGTTTATATGGAGTTAAGGTCTAGGCTCAGAGAACAGTAAACAGGGTTGTTTTTTTTTTTGCAGGGTGGGGGTTCCCCCTATATTTATATCCAACAAAAGGGCATGTGGGACAGTCTGGTACATTACAGGTCATCTGGCTTCCTGGTCCCCAGGTCTGAATCCCAAGGGGGGCCCTATTATTTTGATACCCCAGCACACCCTGATTTCCTGTCCATACCAAGAGTTGTTTGTTGGGTTGTCTCTCCCCAGGAGCAGCTGTGCCAACCACACCTGGCTTCTGTGCAGTCAGGGGACTTCAGGGGGAATCCGGATTCCAAGAGCCCTTCATGCAGTACGCAAATTTGTGACATCAGACCCTAAGGTACAGAACTGTAGAGAGTTCTGTGTCCTGAGTATTCCAGGGAGGGACTTTCCCCTCCATATGCTTCAGTCCTGCAGTGGGAGATACCAGGCAGCCATGTAGCCCAGAGAAGTCAGAGAACAGTAGAGCTGTTGTTCCTGCCCCAGAAACAATTGTAAAGACCTCATCCTGCACACCATGCCTAATAATTAGCAATCCAAAGGGATACACAGCTTATCCCCATGACAGTAGCTGCTCCCTGTGTGCCTGCTGGGTACATACACAGCAGGATACAAAAATGGGGCTTTCCACCAGTTTGCCTCTTGTTGTAAGAAACTTCTCTTTTACATGGGGTTTTCCCCATTGAGGCCTCTTGTATTGAATGTTGGTGGCTAACTAGCAAATGTTTGTATTTTATTTAAATTACCTACAAGACAGTGCTTTCAAAAGAAACACGAATAGTCTCTCCATACGTGAAATGCACATTACCCTCAAAAGAAATAAGATTAGTAGTGGCACCACTTTAGCACTTGTTCTTGTTTGCAGAAGTTAAAATTGCCAGCCTGTCAGCACTGAGGGACAAGGTTCCTCACCTACTCTCAACACCTAGGGTCCTGGGCATTTTGATCCTTGGGAGACATAAAATACAGATTGGTTAAATATGAATATGTGAACCTATTATATGGGAATGTTCTCTCTAGAGAGTTCTGGGGTTCTCATTTTTCCTCTCTGGGTGTGAGTCACCTTACTAATTTCCAGTTTACTAATTTCCAGTCACCTTACTAATTTCCAGTTTAGAGGCCCTGTGTCCCTGACACTGGCAAAGAGCCCTGAGAGAAAGAGGGTTGTTAAATGTGTTAGTAAGTCCCCAGGTTGTCTATTTAAATGGCTCTCCTGTGTCACCACATGTCAAGAGAAGCAAGAGCCTCCCAGGTCTCTTTGGAGGAGCACATCTAGCCTGTCCCTGCCCCACGTGACACCTCCCTACCTAGTGCCAGGTGTGGCAACCTGATCAGAACCCCAAGTTAAATGAAATATGGACCTGAACTCAGAACCCCCAGTCTTTGTCCCAGTTCACCCATGAGCCAAAGAGGTCATTTCTGAGAAGCGAAAGGTAACATCTGTAAGTGAGCAAACCTCATGAACAGCCTCTAGTGAATGGAGAAGCAGGGAGTCACAAGACATTTTTATTTTATGTTTAAAACTTTTTATTCTGGAATATTTCACACATATTTGAAAAGTGCTCAGAACATTATAACAACTGCTATGCACTCTTCACCCAGCTTCAGGAATGATCATCTCAGACCAATTTTGTTTCCCTTATACTCCTACCCACTTTCCGCCCTTTTCCACATTACTTTGTGGCAACCCAGATATCATATCATTCCATCCACAACTATTTCAGTATCTCCAAAGTTACCAATAGACATAATGTTAATTGTCCAAATGTCCAATAGCCACATATTTTTTAGTTTGTTTGAATGGAGATCCAAATATATTTACATGTTGCATCTGATTGCTGTATCTCATTGAGTCTCAGACTTCCCTCAGATGTATCTCTGACATCTTAAGCTCTTCTCACAGTTCTTTTACTGCATTGGCCTCATTTCTCAGCCTCCGTGTATTTACAATAGGTCTATAATACCACCCATCTCAGCCCTTCAGTTGTTAGGAAAAGTCTCGTTGCATCTCCTTGGTGCAGATAGTCCTGTGCTCATCTCTGAGTCAATCTCTGCAGGAAGTCCTAACTGCTCCCAAGCTGGGCACTTTCCATGCCTGCAGTCAGAGTGGAGTTACCCAACTGAAGCCTGTGGATTAAAGAGTAAAAGATCAGTGGGTCCTTCTCTTCCCAAACCTGAGGCTGTCACTATAATTCAGGGGACAGCCAAAGAGCAAGAAATTGTACACTCTAGTTACCTATTCACATCCACACCCACACATATATTTCCATACATACCATTTCTAAAAGTCTCCCATTACTGTTCATAAATTGCAATCCCCCCTTCATCCCAAAAAGAGACAGCTAATTCAGGTCCAAGTCCCAGTTTTCAGTCTCGTTCATCAGCACCGGATGCAGAGCCCGGTGATCCAATGATAAATGATAAGTTAAACAGTCACATACAGTGGTGGAGAGAGTGTAGGGGAGGGATTTTGTAATTAAGTTTCCATTTGAGAAAGAGAAAGTGAGACAGTGATCACCAGTTCCTAGTATGTTTTATAGCCCACTAAACAAATTCTACCTGTGCTGGTGGTGAAATGAAGACATTACTTTGCAGCTATCTTCTCTTTTGTCTTCCAGAATCTTATCTAAGAACAGGGGTGCACCTTTGCTTCAGCCCACTTCTTGTTCTCTTGGTTTCAGAGAGCTAGGAGATTACTTTAGATTTGAGCAATAATAAACTGCTTTTACACAGTTTGGGCCTTTATCCTGTAATGCCCTTAAAAACTTGCTAGTCTTCACCAGTCTCTGAATTACATCAACTAGTAACCAAAATGCAGGATTGTTTTAAGTCATAGTCTTTGAATATGGAACCAGGCCTGGGCACTTCTGTCTCCTAATAAGTGAACTCTCCTCCACCCCAAAATTTTGTGACCTCTATCTTTAGTCTCCAATTGGATACAATTTGAAACAATTGCCTGAAGTGTTAGAGCCACTGATACTTTGTTCTTTGTTCCTAAAATGAATCCCAGTATATCACAGTGAAAGAAGCTAGCCTTTTGCTCAGACAAGGAAACATAAAAGAATGTCTTTGGAGGGATCATTGGGAATTGGGCTTCTATATTCCAAACTCATCTGATATGGTTCTGTCTTCTGACCCTACTCCAACATTAACATGGCATAGAGAATTTGAGTTTTACAACCACAGGGCTCTGGATTATTTGATTCTAAACCATCTTGATTGCCAATCACAGGTAATATTAACAAAATTGTGTTTTTCTCATCTGTGCTTCCTTCTACTCCATTTCAGTCTGAGTTTCTCTCTTTTGTGTGACTCTTACTGAAGGCCACAAGCAGTCGTCAGCACACTCCACCATTTATTTTCTCTCTCCGGATCCTGTAATAGAGCATCCTTAGGTTTGTGTTGTTACACCAAGGATTCAGTAGGTGGCAGCATAACCAGCGTTGTGGCCATCACCCAACAAGGATTACCCACTTCCTAATCCAGGAGACTTTTGCTAGTCTTCACTCCATCTTAAATCAACAAGTTGCACTTTTTTTTTTTTTTTTTTTTTGCACCATTATATTTATTGCAGCATTATGTACAACAGCCAAGAGCTAGAAAGAACACACTGCATGATTTAAGGGTAGTTGCATTCAATATCCATTTCTAGTACCAATTTCTGCATCACGTAAGAGCGTTTATATTGCCTGCAATAGAAACCTTGACCTTACTGACTTAAACAGAGTATTCATTTGCTAATGTAAACTAGACGTCCAAAAATAGGGCTAGCCTGAGGACAGATGTACTCAAGTCTCAGTTAACAACATCGGTAGTTGGTTTCTCCATCCCTAATACCCTTCTTTATTGTCTCAATTTCAGACCCCATATGGTCAAGGAATGCATGCCACCTTGCTAGCCCATATTTCCTCACAGATGCAGGCCCAGGAAGAGGACTCCCTCTGACTACAAGTTCCTTTTGTTCTGATGAGGTCACAGGTCATCACCAAAAGCCTCTGGAGCAAAATGAATGAAGACTGAATAGCACCCCTAAATCGCATGATCTTCCTGTATCTGGAGTGGGAATTAAGGCCCCTAGTGTGAGACTGGGGGTGCAGGAGAGGAGATTCATCACACAAAGACTTAAGGACATCATTATAGGTAGAGTAATGGATGGGGAGCTACCAAAACATAAGGAAACATTTTGTACATTTTCCCCCAAGTAAGATGATACCAATTCAAAGTAATGGCATAAAATAATAGAAAATGTATTTTTAATGTCTCTATATATTTCAGAGTTATTTTTAAATGATCAACCCATAATATATCTGTACAGATAATTAGATGGGAGAAAGAATAATTTCTTTGTTTCTATTCTTTTAAATCACGTAATTCCTATACTTTAACCTTTTGAAAGTAGTATTCCTCTTACAGAATTGTATATATTTAATCTGGTAGTGTTTCTTCCCCCCCCCCCTAAAAAGCTAGAAGGGGGACCTTTGCTATTGAAGAAGGTTCTTTAGAATTGAGAGAATACGTGTATACTTGAAAGCTGCTAAGAGAGCAGATCTTAAATATTCTTATCACAAAAAAGAATGGTAATTATGTGACGAGATGAAAGTGTTAGCTAATGGTGGTGTTATTTCACAATATGCTTGTGTGAAATAGACATGTTGTACATCTTAAATTTACACAATGTTATGTACAAGTGTATCTCAGTAAAGCAGGGAAACGTTTTTTAAGTAATCGAAGGGCTGTAGTTTTCTAGAACATCTTCCCACTGTCACAGCAAATACCCTCTAGCAGGTAGTCCTTGAAACACAGCTTGAAAAGCAAAATTGAGAAAACAAATGCGCTCTGTTTTATACATTCGGCTGTTGGCCTTACTCATCTGTGTTGATGTGAGGCCACCACAGGCCCCAAATGACACACAGGCTGTTACTCGCCGCTGGTTTTCTGAGACTGGTGCAAGCTGCGCTGCCGTTTTCTCATCTTTTGTTCTCTTGTGGTTTTCTGTTTCTCTAGATAAATGTGGAGGAATTTTTTTACCTGGTGGGTCCTGCAGCCTATTGATTATTTTTGACTCTGTGAGCTGGGAGGGGTCTGTGCATTAAATGGGGGTACATTTAGCACTCTCTTTGAAGTCAGGAACTGTGATGTCTACTTGCCTCAGGTGCTCCATCTTTGCCCTTTGATTATGATAATAGCCCAACAGCAGTAGAAAACTGCTCCCCACATCACAGCCTCTCGCCCTCTCTGCCTCTTCTGATGCTTACAGAAAGGGATTCAGTGAAGTCCTTCTGAACTGTTAGGTTCATTTAGAGGCTTAAGGTAGCAGTGACACTGAGCCACTGAGAGGGAGACGGGCTTCCGGCACTGGCTTTGCTGCTGCCAGCTTCGTGACAATGGTGGGTCCCTAACCTGTGTGACTCCCCGTTTCCTTCCCTGTGAATGATGGGGTGAGCTTCAATCTCTGTCGTCTCGTTCACCCTTGAAACTCCTTATTTTAAGAGGCTGAGGTGCACCCCTGAGGCCAGGTGGCTAAAGTGCAGGCCACATCAAGCCCTTAGACCCACAGATGAAGGCAGAGCACACGTTTGCATGAAACGCCCCGTGTCCTCCATGGCAGAGGTGGCTTTCAAGGCCCCTCAGTCAGGTGCAGTTGGAACCCCCAACACCTGATTTCCCCTTGTCTTCTTTCCTCTATTTCCTTTATGTTTTTATGTCCTTCTCTTTCTTTCTGATTGGAATGTTTCTTTGTTTTCAACTTTCTTAACCTGTTTTTCTCTCCCCATGGCCCATCGACAGCACTGTGTAAGACTGCACACATAGCCTAGCTCCTCAGTGTTATGCTAAGGGCTTGCCTTCTGATCTGTGGCTCCTTCCAGAAGCGCTCCCTTGAGTTTAAGCCTTCCCAAGAAGAAGGCTCATGTCTAGTCTTGGCATTCCTTCTTCATGTTTCAGGGAAACAGTCTTAAACATTTTTTTTTAAAGAAAAAGTGCTGGCAGGAATGAAGGCAAGCAGAAGCAGGCAGAGAGAGGAGGAAGAAGTACTTTCATTTTACTTAGTTCATCTTGGTCATTTCCCCTGCCCTGGGACATAGACTCCAGTTCTTGGGATGTATATGGATTGCACCAGCTGAACTTGGCTGAGCTAACCACTACTCCACCAGGGCACGCCAAGTCTTAAACTCTTAAGGTAATGCCATGTTATGGTGGAATTTTTAGGGAAGATTGGTTTTCCTTTTCTTTCAACAAACAGCATTTATTGAGCACCTACCAAGTATCAGCTGCTGTTCTAGACGCCAAGGCGGCAACGGGAAGCAAAGTCTCTACTCTCATAGAGCTGAATTCTAGTGGGGAGAAACATGCCAGTAAATAAACCATTAAACAATGGAAAAAATGTCAAGTGCTGACATGTGCTGTGCTTAAATGAAAAGAGAAGTGGAGATGAACCATTTTGGGTGCAGGAAGGCATTTTTGCTGATGACTAAAGAATGCGAAGGTACTTGGATATGAATGCACAGATGAAAGATAAGGCCCGCAGATGCAAATGAGCTTGGTGCATTTAAAGAACAGAAAGGGCTGGAAGTTAAATTAGCAAAAGAGGATGCTACTTGAGATGAGGTCAGAGGGTTAAGGAGGGCCAGATCTAGTGCATCCTTGTGGACCTAGGCAAAGACTTGCGATTTTTTTAAGTGAAAAGAAAAAATCATTGGAGGATTTTACATAAAGGAGGAATGTTACTGAATGTATAGAATAGCCTGTCGTGCATAGTAGACACGTCATAAATGAGGTTCACATTGACGATATTTACAAGTTTACATTAAAGATAAAATAAACCCAAACTATAGACAACTATTCCCTTGCATATCTCAGGCATTCTAGCTTTGCAGTGAGCTAATATTCCCTTTCCCTAATGAATGGAAATAGTCATGAACTCTATTTGGAGAAAGAGCAAAAGGAAGAGGGAGTGCGAGAGAGGTGCCTTACTTAGGGAATTTCAAAATAATTCTCTAAACACATGGAGAAAGTATCATATTGCCCATGGTATTTTTTTAGACCCAACCAGAGTTGTAATTCTCCAAAATTCATTCTGGGATTTTATTTTAGTGGTTGATCAAAGTTATTTTAGTGGTTGATCAAGTGGTTAATCAAGTCAGCAGAGATACAAAGACATGATAGCTGCCTGCTTCCCTCCACCTTGGTCCTTCCCTGCTCCATGTCTGCACGTACTTAGTTATGTATTCAGTGTCCCTTGGACTCCAGCCCTATGATGGGAAAGAGGAATACAGTCCGTGTCTGCCAGTGGGTCCAAGTAAAGTAGAGGACTCTTAGTCACTAATCCCTTGAAGTTCCACTTCTAGGAATTCTTCCACAGCCTGGCATGAAATTACTCATGCAGCTAGACTCACATCTCAAAGAAAGAGTTTAGAGTTTGAAAGACCTTAGACATTAATTATCCCAATACCAGAAGAGGAGCATTTCTAGCATTTTGGGTGGGACACTCCGCAGCATTATCTCACATTCCTGCCACATCCCAAGAATCTTGCAGACTCCTGGCCCCACCATTCCAACCCACTACCCCCTCAGCCCCAACTACAAATGCCTCCACACCTTTCCAGCTGCCTCCTGAATTGAGAAACATTGGTCTACTCAGCACTATCATTTTACAAGTAAGGAAATATTAGATAATAAGACAACAACAAATATTGTGATCTTTTCATGCCTTTTTCCTCTGAACCCAGCAGAATCAGGACCCAAAGTTCAAATTTTACAATGCAGTTTGTTTCTGAAATGTGCCTCTATTTTTCATGCTTTCAACTGATACTATATATTATCTCAGAGTTACATGGAGTTTCCTAAATCTGAAACTTTCAGATGGATCAAGAAAAGTGAGGAACATTTTCAGGTTATTTATACCTAAAGAAGGTTTTTTTGTATAACAAGGTTTGTGTGTAATAGAGGATCTCCTTCTACTAACCCTCAGGAAAAGAGGAAATTTCATCAACTACCAAGTAAATGCCTGATATATATTATAATATTTTCTACATATATTCCATTGCCCAACCACTTCTTAGACTCTCTTAACAAGTAGAAATTCTTTCTTCCTTCTGCAGTCATTATCTCTGTGCTTTTATCAGGCATCTCCTAGAATAGTTATTGTTACTGCATTAAGTATGGGGGAACAGAAACAAACATTATGGCATTGAAAGTTCTGTATTTTTGACTGATTTAAGCTGTATATATCCTTACTGGGTCACTAAAATTACATTCAAAACTCATTTGCCTTCATACACCTGGCCACCTCTTTTCATCGATGTGTGCAACTTTCTCCCTACACACTTGAATGCTCTCTAAATAAAAAAGAACCACTTGTCCTAATTATGAGTGTGTCGATACCTCTTAGTTCTTGACTGTTTTCCTTAATACTAAATAGTATAATTGATATGGAGAGTGCTGCTTTCAAATAGAATTTTCCTGAAAGAATCTTAGGTTCTGTGAACAAAACTTGTGGAGATTTCTAAAGTCAAGCTGTTGGTTGGATGGAGATGCCTATCTTTTGTCAATGTACCAAACAGATTTGTTCTGTTTTGTGGGAAGAAAGAAACAATTTTTTAAATATTGTTGTTTTTTTTTTTATCCCTTGTGTACTTCTTAAGTAAAACCAATCTAGTTTCTTTTTCTGCAGCAAAGGAGGAAGGAACAAACAACAAATTAATCAGACAGGAAGCGAATAACCGCAGAAGAACGTCTGCCTCTGACTTGGTATGTCACATTTAACAAGAGGCCAGAGCTTGTCCAAAATGGCTGTCCAAAAACGATCTCACATTTGCCTTAGAAGATGATGCCTTTTTCACGAACGGTTTTCTCTCTGGGCTCATATTTCGTTTGCTCTCTGTCTGCCTGTGTCCCTGATTATGCCTTCCTACAGTAACCTTTAACGGTAAGAAAAATTATATTCCAACTAAATATTTCCTTAATTGGTTAAAGGGAAGAACTAATGGCTTTTAATGGGTCTTTATATGCTGAGACGAAGCTGTTTAATTGTTCAATAGAGGGCCAAGTGGTCTCTTCCTGTTGCATGGAATGCTAGTTTCTCCATATAGTGATTGTGGGCAAATTTGTATCTTGTGTTTGGAGCCAAAATATAACAAGATTTTCAGTAGAATGTTTCCTGGCCATTGGTAAAGTTTGGATCCACAGAAATATTTTTTTCCCATTAAATGGGGATCGCTGTCAGTAAGGATGGTGTCAGTAAGTCAGTGGTATAGTTGTCTGCACAGCTGCCTTTTGTAATTGTTGTTTTGATCCTCAGCAGTGAGTGTTTTTAATTTAAAGGGAGTCATTGGAAGCTTCAAAAGAAAGTGCCAGAGAATTAAACTGGTCCATCAGAGGCTACAGACACATTACTTACATTTAAATCCCAACTAGACTATTTCTAAGCAGGGTCTTTAAGGAAGAAGATAGTTTGTCTCTTAGAATCATTCTGTTCAGTGGCCTGACATCATGAAACCCCACTCATGCAGCTAGACTCACAACTCGAAGAATTTAGAGTTTGCAAGATCTTAGACATTAACTATCAGCGCAGTACACAGCTAGTGTTGCTGTCCAAATTCTGTAGCATTCATTATAACTATTTGCATTTAATGTGATTCATATTTTGGCATGAATTATTATCATTTAAAATATTCAGGCTATGTACCCAGAGACCTACAAAGCAGGATGAAGGAAATTTTTTGTATCAAAAACATTTTTTTTCTCTAGGTATTTATGAAAACACAATTTAAATTTCTTTTTCCCTTTGGGAAAAAAATATAAAATAAAGCTTTAAAAATTAAGGGGACACATATAACATGGATCAGTATGTTCTTGTAAATCATTCAGTGGTGTAACTAGTACAGGCAGTAGAAAATGGAGATGTTCAAATGAAGAGAAGTTTAAAGAAAGATTCTAATTAAGAGAAGGACAACTTGGTTGACTGGAAGATGAGTGGAGAGGCAGGAGAAAGAATCAGGCAGGCTTGTGAGAGAGGGAGATGAGAAGTCCAAGAGGTCTGTTAGCATGGAATCCATGTCCTCCTGATTTGCTGGGATTAAGGATCTTATATTTTATGTGCTAGCTTCATAGCAACATAAAGTTATGTCGTTTCTGAACTGCAACATCATCCAGTCAAAACTCTTTTATAGTCTAAAGAAGTTCAGTGATTTATCAAAAATTAGTCCAGTATTCTAATGTTCTTTGAAAATTTCATTCATGGGCTAATTGCTCACAGTTCTTCTGTTGCTCCCATGTCTAAATTTTTAAGGATTATATACACTCTGGATGGTTGCAATATTCAGAGAACTTCTCATGTTGAAAATCATGCCCTGGGGTCTAACAGCTGTCTCACCCTGATCTCTGAGGACTTCAAGTTCTAGATCTGGCCTATGGGCTGCAAGTTTCCCTCTACCTCTTCTGAAATGTAAGAGGAAGTGAGCTACCTAATTCCTGAACCCTTCAGATTTTGTACCCTTTTGAGGCCTACTTAACCTTCATGAACACATCATTTACTTTGGAAGTTTCTGGCTGTTTAAATTGTGTTAGGTAGGTGCTTTACAGTTTGACTTATTTTTGTTTTTCCAAATTGTCAGACGTGTACTTATTGTTGGAAAGAACATTTTCTCTGAGCTGTAACCTTCAGTTCTGAAAATTAAGATGGAAAAATACTAGAAAAAAGAATGCCTGAATTAGTATGCTTTTCTGAGAAATTTGAAATGCAACTTCCCTTCCCCATTCATGACAAAGGTTTCATGGGTGTGCACACGTGGGCTAAGGTCTCAATCATTTCATGGTTTCTCTTTCTCATGGTTAAATAGGGGGAAGACGGTAACATTTTGGGGCACTTACTATGTATTAGGCCCTCTAATTTTTCTTATTTTACCTTTTAAAAATGGCAAATACTTATTAAACACTTGTTTCATATAACTCTTGAACACCCCTATTGATTAAGTACCATTGTCCCCATTGGATTTTGGGAATTGAATTTAGAGAGGCTAATTAATTTGCCCATCTAACAGGTGGGCACGCGCAATGAAGCATGAAGGAATCATTCCCAGAGCATTTTTCTCATAAGCGCAGTTTGGAGGGAACATGATAGACTTTTCCAGTCCTGGGAATCTGGATTTAGACAAATGCTTTGTTTCAGATGTCACAGCAACACTAAATATCTTTAAAGCAAATAATTTCAAGGTTTTCCTGTCTAAGTCTTTTGACCTTTTCAGATGTAAATGTGGTGATATATTAAATTACAAGGTTACACTTCCAATGATAAAATGAGTCAGTATATCAAGTGTTTTGACATATATGCTATCTGTATTTGTGAGTGTGTGTGTGTGTGTGTGTGTGTGTGTGTGTGTGTGTGTGTGTGTGTGTGGTAGGGAACAAGGACAGATTTTAATCCTCTGGTAAAACGAAATGAAGCCCGGAAGATTTAGGAAAACTTTAGCTTTGAGATTTGAGTCCTTTGTAGAACATCTTGGAAGAGATGAGAAATAATGAGAGGAAAAGCAATACTCTTTAGTTACGTGGATAAAGTCAGAGAGGTTCCTTCCCCTTTACCCAGTGAAATGACAGGTGGGTCAAACAATTCTCCTTCATTTTCTCACTTTTAAAAAGGCATGAGGTCTATGAATTTTCATTAATTTTTAAATTTAAATATGATGAGAGCAGGTTAAAAATATTTTTTCTTCATAGCAACCTATATTTCCCAGTAGTTACTCTTCCAGTAAAACTGTGTCCAAGCTCCTGGCTAGTCAGAGTGACATTGCAGACACTTTAAAATATCTTCTCTGAAAAAAATACCTTTTCTACCCTCCTACATTAGATCAACTCTTTATCTAAAAAGCACTCTGAAAGAAGTATTTCTAAAACAGCCAAGGAAATGCCGTGAGGGTGTGAAATTTACCACTGAGAAGACAACCTGTAAGCAGAATTCTCTTCAACTTTGTCTTCGATGATGACCAATGGAGAAAAGAGCAAACACATTTAGGTTCCCTGTCCGCAAATGCGAGTTCCACATTCAGCCCAGAGTGAGAATAACAGTGATAGCAACAAGGGGTAGGCTATGGCTTGACTCCTGAAGGAAGCTTGTTTCTCTTCTCTATCTTTCCTTTCCTCTTGGGCTAAGCAGCCTTTTCTATTTTCCCTGATATTGATTGCCTCATTGCCTGCAGCCCTCTGAGCTTGGACCTGAGGAGAGGAAGAGTGACAGTAGTCAAATCAAACTTTCTGCAAAAGTATTAAGTTTCTAGAATGGGCATGCTGGGTGAGGATGGGGTGGGGCACAAAGATGCAGCACTGTGACTGGTGTTGTAAAATAGAAACTACAGGCTAGTGCAGCTGTGAAAAGATGGTGTTAAAGAAACAGGATGGCTGTGGTTTACTGTGAGCTTCAATTTTCCTGTTGAGCATTTGTACAGGAAGTAGAAGAACAAAGCCAACTCGTCTTAATTAGTTCTGATGGTTTTCAGATCTTAAACACATTCAACTATGTTTGCATTATGGAGGAGTCTCTAAAGAATCAAGAGTAATTATGAGTAGGAATCACAAAACTATGAGCTTTTTAAAATTCAGGATTTTAGCAGTAATTTGAGTTGGCTAAGTGATTTTATTTTTACAGTGTAACTTGCAGTGGGTTCATTACTTTTATAATGAATGCCTTTGCAATCAATTTTTTAACAGTTGTAATAACTCACTGTGAATGTAAAAACCTTTTCTTATTAAAACACTCTTGAGTTATGTGTATTATAAATTTCCTTCTCTTAATCTTTATTGGTCAAACAATTGTGTGCTTGTGTATTTATAAGATAGAAGGATAAACATCAAAGTGTTAATAAGAATTATCCCTGGGAGTTACTTTATGTTTTATAGGAGGAGGGAAGGGAGAGGAGAAAGGAAGGAAGGGAGGGAGAGAGGGAGGGAGGGAGGACAGGCAGGTGGGGAAGGAAGGGAGGGCAGGTGGGTAATGGAGAGAGAGGAAGGGAAGGAAAAGGAAGAGGAAGCATTTTTGTTTATTCAATAGTTTGTCCATCTACTCCTGACCCCCCAGCACACCCCCTGTCCTTGTCTTGATCCCACCTCCTTGGACTTTACAGTAGTCCACACCAGTAGTCAGGCTTCGTGCCTGAGCCACCAGGGCATGCCATCCATGGTGTTATTAACTCTCAGTCTTTTTTCACCGTCATGTTTTATTTTCATCTTTGTGTATTTTTGTGTTATCCATTGTTTTCTAAGTGATGCACGCACACACACACACACACACACACACACTCACTCACATATATATATATATATATATATATTTACATTTAGAGGTAGAAAATAATCTAACCTGGAGACGCAAAGAGCACATGAAACATACATACATTCAAAACTGAGTTTAAAACATCATATTTAAAGTAAAATATAAATGAATATAAATAAAAATAAGACTAAGAATATTAGTAAAGAGGGGAAAAACACTGGGACTTTAGGATCTGCAAAATTATTTCTATAATATACATAATTTTTATTTCTATAATATATAATAATTACATATTTATAATTATTTCTATAATTTAATTATATACTTATGATTATGTAATTATAATATATAATTATTTCTATAATATATGTAATATTTTCCCCCATCTCTACCACACAGAAATCAAATAAATACGCCTTTATTGAGTCAGCCTTCTTGGGGAAAAAAATGAACTTTTCCCCCATTCATTTTATGTAGGATAGCATTTAAGGATGACATGGTAGGATGTATATCATAATACTTTATATTTTCGAATAGTCCAAATGATGATACAACATAGCTGGATAAGCTTGCTTCCTATCTTGTCTAAAAGTAGACTGACCATATTTCCTTGAGACAAAAATGGGACATTGGGGTGGCAAAATGGGACAGGGTTATGTGCTGTGACTAAGGAGAGGAGAGGAGGTGGAGCAATCCGAGCAGGAGCAGAGCAGCCAGGCAGCAACGAGTAAAGTGCTATCAGAGCGTGGTAACGACGTGCATTTCAGTGGAACGTCATACAAACAGCCAGGGCCAGTGCAAGGAATTTTGGCACCTTAGGCAAAAACCACATTTGGTGACTCTATAAGCCCCGCTCTAAATGTCCTGCCTAAAACACATGCTGTTTTAACCAACCCAGTGCCAGAAGCACCCAATAACCCCCACAGTGCCAGAGAGAGCCCCATAGAACTTACTTGCGCCTTGACCACACTGTGGTATTCTGTTCCCTTTGAAGGAGCAGGTAGGGATGGGGGCAAGTGGCCGGGTTCCCTCTTCCCATGGCTCCTGTTTTATTACAGGGGGCAGAACAGAAGTAGCAACCACAGCCCACCAGCAAGAGCTATCTTGAAATGTGGGGCAAAAGGGACGGCTGCTTTGGGGCCCCCTGAGTAGATTAGTCCTGGGACAACTCATCTGCCCTTTTTGCCTCGCGTTGAAGATGGCCCTGGTTGATTAAAAATGGGACAACATTGACATTTATATTAAAATGACAGGACATTCGGGAAGCATGAGAAAAATAGTATTGTCCCATTTAAAACCATATGTGTGGTCAGCCTAAAAGAATTAGATAGGCTGTACCACAATTAGAGGTTGACCTTCTGATTATCAGACTTCTTTTGTCGTCACCCACCCCGTTCCCTATCTCACAGCTGAGTCTTCTGAGCCACAGGGATACCCCCAGATGTTTCATGGGCCATCACTTGAACCCCTGCCCAAGTCCTCTCCCTGGCTTGGGGCCTCCTGACCCTGGGACTGGGCTGCACGCTCCCATGCCTCCAGGAGAGAACCAAATGCAGCAGCAAGGCCACGTCTTCCAGCTGCCTTATTCTGCTACGTGCAACTCTCCACACACAGGACTCTGGGCAAAGCCAGGCCCCTCCGCTCGGTCCTCTGCATCCAGGGACTGGAGCAGCACTCATGCATTGGGACTCACGTCACCCTCCAGGAAGTCAGATCCAAGACCCACGTATGGGTCGCTTACTCTCCCAGGCCCATACTGAGAGTCGGACACGCACAATTTCATTGTAGTCTCCCAAAAACGCCCCATGTAACCCATGGGAAAGGAGGCTCAAATTCTAACCCCAGGCTATTAGGTAACAGAGCAAAGTTTCAAAATTAAATTTGCCTGACCCCGCTCTCATGTTCTCACAGGGATTCTCAGTTTCATTTTCATTCCATAGAACACACTTGTGTCCACTAAAGCCCAAAGGTTCCTGATTCTTGTTAAATGTAAAAAAATGAAGTAGAGAAGATTACCAAGGAAACTAGGTATATTGAAATAGGTACAACGAAGTCTAGCAACAGGTCTAACCTTGCCATCCTTTCAAAAGAGTTCTAATATGATGTGAAAAATATCACGTGAAACACTGCTGGTGACAAAGCTTCAGCCACTGCGGTTTGTGGCCTGCATTCATAATCTAAGAGAATGCTGTTTTAGTTGGAGCTTAGAGGCAATTAAATGTGTCCCTTTCTGTCCATCCAAGCTCACAAACCCGTGAATTCTATCCACCAACACTGTGGGTGTGAAGATCCAAGCAGGGAGTGTGGGCCATTAGGTTCTCCTCTCTGGTACTGAGGCCCGTCAGGAAGGTCGCTCTTACTGTGATGTGCGGCAGGGCTTCACTCTCCAAGACTTGCGTACTACCTCGCCAGGGAAGTCCAGGACCGCCAGGAGGGCACAACGCAGCAGTTCATGTCAGCAAGCCTCTCTGACGGAGGGCTGGTTCTTTGCCCAAACCTCAGTTTGTACGAGGAGTGATGCCAGGAGCCATTCCAACAGCCCGCACATGGGTTGTCTACGTGACACCTGGTTCTTTCATGCCACACGTTTTGTGAGAACCCTATTTTGCACCACCTACTGGTAAGACCTGGTGGTGAACCTGGCCTGGGTTGCATGAGGCTGGTCTTCTTCGGCCCAAGTGCTGAAGTGGAGTCTGTGGTTCCTGCAGACTTCCCACAGGGCCCAGCCTGGACACTTCCAGATCACATCCAATACCTGTTCAGCTAAGAAGAAGCAAATAGTCCACTGAAACCTCTGTTACCCTTTCAGCGCTGAGGTGTGAGTGGGAGTAGTTTGCAGTGAGAGATGGGCGCAAGGAAGCAGTAAAGAAAGGAGTACCTAACGTGAGCACCCTCGGGAAGGTGAGTGCGCTCACCCGAAGATCCTGTCCCCATTGTTGCTCTGATGGGGCCAGGTGGGGAAGGCCAAGCCTCTGCCTCAGGTTTATTTAGAGGTCAGTTCTGCACAGGCACGTCGCAGAAGCAACCACAAACATTGTATACTAATTAGAGAGGCCTTGCGAGTGGCAGTCCTCTAACAGGGTCCCTATGCCAGTCTGGTCTCTAAAATGTGCAGGACAGAAGCTCGCTTTGATCTCTGCAACCAGAGGCTGACTCTTGAGAACCGTATTTTCATAAGAGGCACCTGGTCGTTGACCAGAATCCACACCTTCGTAGGTATTAGGATAACAAGATGACAAGTTAGTTGGTGAACGTGGACTCAGACACAACAAATTCAAGTGTTTAGGGGCAAGTCATCCTCCAAGCACATGGATGATCTGCTGCTGGAGCCCATCTCTGGGGCCCTCTGGGCAGACCTGGCCATGGTCCTTCCTTGGTCACCGCCTTTGCCCCTCTGTTAGTGCCTTTGCTTTGGCTCTGGCATCATTCGCAGTTGATTGAGTCTGAACCCAGCTTCATATCCCATCCATTCCCCGAGGCTTAGCACATGTCTGATTCCGAGGCCTTTGGAGGGAGCTTTTGCAGCTGGCGAGCCCCCTTATAGGCCTCCAGCTATAAGCACCCCTCCCCACTCCCCGCCCGCCCACTGGCCCCATTGGTTCTGTGCAGAAAAGACCAGTGTAAGGAGCACATTTTAAATGAATCCTTGTCAGAGACGGTCTCTTACTGAAAAATTAACCCCAACTGAGTTGCAGCACTAGTTTTCCTTTACCTGCCTAAAATGCTCACCAGCCCCTTGCAAGAGCCAGGCGGGCAGGCAGTGCGATCCAGTGGGTCCAATGGAAGAGCACAATGGAAAGGACTTGGTTTGAATGAATTGCTCTGGGTCTCTGAGGGAGTCACTGTCTCTGAGGCCCAGTGTCCTCTTTAAATAAGTGGAATCAGGCTAGTTCACAGTTTCATCATAGGAGCTTGAGACTACATCAGTACAGTGTGCTGAATCCGAGGGTCAGTAACTGCGAGCTGCTGTTGCTCCTGGCGCCTTGAAAAGTTTTCATTTTCTAGACAGCTCGCTCAGAATGGAGCTATTCCAAACTGTCCTCCAGGAGCAGTGACCAGTCCGGCCATGACCTGTTAGCTTTTCCATCCCGTTTCTGCTCACAGAAAGCTGTCACCCAGCAGCACTTTAATAGAACATGTTTAATTCAGGTGTAAGTTATCCCCATTAACTTTTAATGGCTGAACTATATTAATATTTTCAAACCTAAGAAATTATTTTCTGGGATTAAGAGAACACTGAGAACAAAAGGAAAAGAATTCTGCTGTTTGAGATTCGGGACACATGTTCCATTGAGCAGTGTTATTCACATGGCCCCAGGCTGTCCACCAGTTTTAGGCTGAAGCTTATACGCCCCGGCTGCTCAAATTGCAGGGCCTATGAGTCATCTGGAGATCTTGTTAAAATGCTCCAAAGATTCAGTGAGGGGCGGGGGTGAGGGCTGAGATTTGACATTTCCCACCGCTTCTAGGTGGTGCCCAAGCTGCTGATCCCGGACCACACTAGCAGTAGCAAGCACTGGGTGGGAGGGAACAGGTGACATTTGCCACAGGCTGGGAGATGGGGCTTCTGAGAAGACTCAGGAATAAGACTCCGAGGATTAGGGGAAAGGGAAGTGGGATTGTGGCTGGTGTAACTCCCCCACCCTTCCTGGACCTTGTTTCTTCAGCCCCGGAGGTACAGGACTGCCCCTTTGCTGCTGCCTCCCACCTGGGTTTCCCTGCTGTCCCACCCAACCAGACTTTGGCCTCCCTCTGTGCCCGGAGCAGTCACACTGTGCAGAAGCACGTGACTGGCAAACAGCTTGTCCTCCATTCTCCCCCACCCACCCCTTTTTTTTTTTAAGGGAAGGAACAGGCAGGAATGAAGGCAAGGAAGCCAGCAGGAAGAGAGAGGAGGAAAAAGCAGCCTTTTTTATTTAGTTATTCACATTAGTTGTTCACCACGGTCCCAGGTCTCGAACCTAGGACCTTCAGATGTATGTGGGACTGCTTCCAGCGTATACCAGACTGCTAGGCCCCCGGGGTGCACCCTCCCCTCTCTTTTTTTCTCCACTTAGATCCTATTAGGAAACTAGCACAAAGATAGGAACCATCCTCCTTGCCCATCATCTGCCCTGCGCCCCCTCTGCTTCCATCTTTCCTTATCCCCATCGCCTTCAGAGAGGACAGGAAGCACTTCAGAGGCACGATCAGGAGTAGTGTTCCTGCACTATGGGCTGGGTCTCTGGCCAGTATCAGGAGTGTGCTCGAGAAGAAAACCAAGGATGGCCTGAGGGGAAGCAAGAAAGGATTTTTGTGGTGGAAATGAGTAGGGAAGAGGAAGCACTTGATGTCAAACTCGGCCTGAAAGGGTTCAGCAATGGTGTGGTGCTTTCCAGTTCACTGCAGCCTCAGACCCAGGGTCTTCACCACCCCTCACCCCCACTCACCCACCCACACACTGCCTCATCTGGCTTTGCTTGATGGGGTTGACAGTGTGAGGTGCTGGATTTGAGTTTTGGTAGGTTTCGGTTTTAGTTCTTTGCCCCCCTGCTAGTTCAGCCACACTGGCCTCTGACTGTCCTGTGACCCTCCCTCCCCAACCCAACCTCCATTAGGTACACTCCCAGCTCAGGGCTTTTGTACTTGCTGTTCCCACTGCCTGGACCATCCTTCCCCAAAGGTCTAAATGGTTTGCTAGACTTTGTTTCCAGTATCTTCAGGCCCTTTGGCCCAGAAACCTCTCCTGCTAGGGTCCTTCCTGCCCCAAACAGTAACAGCAGTATTGCAAAGGTGATGTATGGCGCACTCTGGTGGCTCAGTGGTTAAGCCCATGCCTGGGGAGCAGTCCACTTAGAAGGTCCCAGTTTCATGGCACACGACCAGGGCAACAACTAACTAAATAAAATATTCTTCCTCCTTTTGCTTCTTCCCTGACTGCCGCCTCCCTCTTAACTAAATAAATTAATACAATTCCATCTCCTATAAAGGTTGTCTTATGTTAATGATAGCTGTCACTTCAGTGGGAAAGGGGGAAGGAAGATTGAGTGTTATTTAAGAAGTCTCACATCTGACCTTGTTTCGTTTGTATTTTTGTTTTTTTGCAGATTTCTCAGCAAGGCTGTTGAAAGCATAACCATCCAAGATGCCGGTCCCACCCCCGCCTGCACCCCCACCACCGCCGACATTGGCTCTGGTGAGTGTGTCTCCTCACCATCCACCATTTATGCACAAAGCAAGCCAAATGAAGCCACACCTGGGACACATGTATTTGTTTCCAATGTACTGGTGGTCTCTTAAGTATTCTGTGGCCAGCTTTCAAGTTTTGGCGTAACCCAGACGTGAGATACCGCCATGACAAGATGGAGGGTTTTGTTATCTAGGGCCTCATGCTGTGCAAAGGACTTGGACAGAATTAGTTGCATTTCCTCTACTGTCCATCAAGGGAAATACCCTGTTCATTCCCACACTGACTCCAGCCAGGTTCACAGGAGCGGTTCTGCCCAGTATGCACTTTCCATTCAAATGGACCCTACTTCTAGCCCTTAACTTCTGGGCAGGACCAGTCCAGAGATCCTGGTCTCTACCTAGAAATTCGTCCATTAAAGTGTCCTCCAGACTCATTCCTTTTTTTCTTCTTTATTAAAATTTTAATTTCTTTTTTTTATCCTTTTCTTTTTCTCTGCCTCTTTCTCTCTCCTCACTTTGTTTGACAGATGCCACCACCACCGCCACCACCTTCCACACACACCCTCACATTCCCCCCTTAATTTATCCTTGCATTTAGCTGCCTGCTTTCCAAATGAATTTCTTCACTAGGCTCATCCTGGTCCCTTGATGTTTCTGTACTCAGAATGTAACCCTTCCTCTCCCAGAAGCCAGCAGCCCTCTTCGTGTGATATGGAAAGGTTCCCAGACACCCCATTCCAAAGCCCTCCCCAGCATGTGAAGCCTTCGCTGCTAGGAAGCGTCACAGTGATGGGCTGTTCATTTAGGGAAAGTGAGTTTCAGAGAGGAAAATTCTCTTTCCAAGGCTTCCATGGGACACATTAATATAGCCCATCTGAGGTTAGATCTGATTTGGAAGAGATCAGTTAATTAGCTCATTGCTACTCAAAGTGTGACCCACTAGCATCTGGTTAGAGTCCCCTAGGAGCCAGGTATAGAAATTGAGAGTAAGCATTTAGAAATGTTATGGAATTTTCTTTTATGTTGGTTGTTTCTGAGAGTTTATTTTGTGTGTCTCTTTTAAACTAATTTTTCTGATGCTTCATTGTTACTATAAAAAAATGACCAGTCCATGATTGATTGGGAATTTTTTTGAAGTCCCTCACTTAGATATCTTTGAAAAGCTCTGTCTGATTTGGCTAACATAAGAGGATTAGTTTATGTATATTTTCCTCAGAGTGTTGGTTGTATACCACTGTTCAGTATTGTTTGTTTGTTTTTAATATTTCAGTGCTCATCTGTTTCTAATGTTTGTTCAGAAATCATAACTAACACATCAAACTTAGGGCTTAATAGTGAGTTCATGTGAAAGAAAATGTCCAGTAAAAATAGTATAATAAATAATGTAGTGAATTACATAATGAAAAATATTGAAAGAACAATAGTACAAAAGTATGAGAAGATGACAAAATCATGGCAGTTGTACCAGCATGCTGAAGTTTGGAAAACTCTAGTCTCTCAGCTCATTTCTCTCCATTGCGTGACTAAACTCAAGCTAGAGAAATAGGAAGTAGAGAAGAGAAAAAGGCATGGTGGGTGGGAGCCATTATCGGACCCCATCAAGTGAAACAAGACAGTAAAGGGACCAGGGCTGCCATGTTGGAGAAGTTAGCCCCCAAGGAGGTCAGGTGTCAAAATAAACTTGGATACCAAACAGGAGGCCAGTGAAGAATGTTGACCCCAAACCATTAGGAAATCCAATGTAACTTGCCTGGGCCTCACTTTGTTTGTATTTTAGTTTTTTTTTTTTCTTCTTTAAAATAAAAACAGTAGGTAATTTTAAAAGCTTTTTCCAGTATATCCAAGGTATGTTATTAAGCTGAGAAAGCACATTTCAGAGTGATAAAGGATGTTTCCATTAACAAAAGAAACTGCACATACAGAGAATTTCTAGAAGGACTGCTGAGATGCTCTTAACAGATTTGCTTCAGGGGAGTTTTGGGACTGAGAGGGAAGGGGCATTTAGATCCCACATTAACCCTTCGGTCAGATTCTAGGGAAAGTTCTAGAGTCAGACTGCCAGTCTTTGAATCATAAATCCTCCTCTTGCTAGTTGGGTGACTGAAGCAAATGATTTCTCCTCCCTGTGCCTTAGTTTTCTTATCTCTCAACTGAAAATACTGGTAGTGTTGATGAGGGCTAAAGGAAAGTACTAGCAGTACCTGACCCATAGGGAATGTTCTATAAATGTTCATTGTTATTATCATAAGCAAACAATAATTTATGATTTAGTTCTGTCAAGACCCTTGCAGCTTAATACATAGAAACTCTGTTTAGCCTACTTCAGGGTTTTTCTAAGCGTCTCTGCCTCAAACACTGAGAATAAATAACCAGATAAGATATCAAGCTAAACTTCCCAGGTTTACTTCCTGTGGCTCTCACTGGCACCTCTGAAATAATATTCTTTCAGGACTGGAGCCAACCCAGAAGGGCTCTCAGGTCTTCTGGAAGGTCCTGTAGGCGTGGGGGATGCCCACTCTCTCTGAAGCCAGGCCAGATCAAGCCAGTTTGCACAAGCCTACTCCCAAATCCATATGCTGGGCTCCTAGTTTCCCCACTCCCTAAAATAACCCTGAAAAAAAGAGATCCCGACTTCATAGTAAGACTAATCCCTGGGAATTCCAGAAATACAGGTTTTCCCCATTATCCAAAAGCAGAATATTCCTATTTGGTATGACTTCATAGATTATTTGGGGGATCTAGACATGCTCAATTTTTTTTCCGTATAAATGAATAGGAGTAGTATTCCCAGACTCCCAAAATGATCTATCAAATCGTATCAAATAAGAACATCCTACTTTTGAATAGTGGGGGAAACCTATGTAAATAAATACTCAAACATATTAAAGCAGCCATCCTCCACCCCCGCCATGTCCTCTCTGCAATCTCTGTGCAGTTCTCAAAAGGATTAGACATCAGAAACACCTAGCCCAAAAGAAATGTGGGAAATTTCTGGGGTAATAGGTATGTTCTTTATCTTGATTGTGTTGGTGGCCACATGACCGTATATGTTTGTAAAATTGGTAAGACTATACACTCAAAGGGTGATTTTACTATATGTAAATGATCCTTCAAATCTGCCTTAAAGAAAAAAGAAAAAAATAGTCAATGTAGACACTGGGGATTTCTTTTCTAAAACTTTGATGTATATTTTTTAATACAGCTGACCCTTTTAAGCAGAGACATATTTCTCCTTTCACTGTGTTAGTTCTAAATGACACAAAGGGACGCTGTTCTTCAGGGCACATTCTGGAGAATGACGCCTCCCAGACTTACAATTCCCTTCTGGTTTCTAACTATCTAACTCTGGCTCTGTTGGGTCTAGCCAGCTTGTAGTAGGAATTTTCAGAGACTTTTATTAGGAACTGGTTCTTCCTGCATTAAAAATGAATGTAATTTATTGCTACATCTGCTCCCAAATGTCTGGGTCTTAAAAAAAAAAAATGACATCGGATCTAAAACTTGCAGAGAATTTACAACCTATCGCCAAAAACCTTAATAACAAGCATTCAGTACTCTAGCTCATCCAGCTGTGTGCTGTAGAACATGATTTTAATTTAAGAGATGAATACACGTTTGCATGGTTTCCTTTCAGGCCAACACAGAAAAGCCTACCTTGAATAAGTCAGAGCAGTCTGGGAGAAATGCTCTTCTTTCTGACATCAACAAAGGGAAGAAATTAAAGAAGACGGTCACCAATGACAGGAGTGCACCAATATTGGACAGTAAGTGAAAAAAGCTATTTCCCATGGAGATAAATAGTTTTTGGCTTAATCAACCCTACCCTCACTACTGAAAAAATAATTTTTTTTGGCTAGCAACAACTGCCCAGCTAGCAGAATAAGGGACTTTATCGTGCATTGTAGGCCACTGCTTTGGCTTGGGTTCCCTCGAAGGCTGCAGGAAGCCAGCATAATAATTCTTTGTCCAAGATACACAGCAGTGATTCTCTGAATTACTCCCAGCACTTTCTGGAAATTAACCCCTTGCTCCTCACACCACAGATCAAGAGAAAGCATGAAATATGGGAAGAGTCTTAGCCTTGGAATCAAAGGATGTGGGTTCAAGTACGGGTACATCCATCACTTACCATCTCCAAGTCTGACTCTTCATTTGCCATGTGGAGATGATAATATCTGTTCCAGATAATATCTTCTTCTTGTGAGCATCAGATGAGGCAATGTTTGTAAAAGTGTTTCGTTGTCTGGAACATGTAATTCAAGTGTAAGTTAGATTATTAGGATCTTGAAGAGAGCTAGGAAATGAGATCACAACTTTTCTAACTACCCTTTGTAAGTCTGAGATACTATCTGGAACAAGGTAGAGTATGTATAAACAAGCAAGTACCCACGACACAGAGCCGCTTACTAACATTTATACCAGAATGAAAAATTATCCGTGACTAGAATTTACTAGTAGTTAATAATCAGGCCTGGAGACTTATCTCCCTACATTCCTAGACCTTTCTATGGCCAGCCAGGTGTCCCTAGAATTCACCCTAAACCGCAGATCCTATTGGGATTCAGTAGGAAATGCACTGATCTTCCAAAATCACCAGAGGGAGCTTTATAGACAAATGAATAACGATGCAGGATTTTAGCCAAGTCGAGGATTAGAAGTGTTTAAGAGGAATTTCTAGGAAAAGGACCTAGTGGGTATAGAAGGAAGAAGAATCAGAGTTAAGAAAGAACATTGATGTGGGAAGAAAAGTAAGGGAAAGGGTAAAGGGAAAGACCATAACAAAGGCCTTTTAATATTACTATTATGAACAATAACAACAAAAAAAGAAGTATGGGGTATTTGACTCTTGACCTGACCATCTCACTTTTAGGTCAAATTACCCACAAAATGTATGTGGTTATTGTATAGTCTCTTAGTCCTCCTGACAGGGTCTAAGATTCTCCCTGGAGGAAGCCCAGCATAGTCACTTATATCTGGGGAACCTTGGTACAATAGCCATCTAAATCTGGGGTATGGGGTCTGAGGAGCTCCACAAACTGCCAGCCTCTAAGAGAGAGCCCACTGGTTTTCTCCAGTACAAGAAGGAGCCTGGGTTCTAGAGAAGTGTAAGTGAATTTCCACCAGTGTTAAAGGAGACCGGACAGTCTGGGACTTACTCCTGAACCCACTAGTGAAAACTCATTGTCAAGGTCCACTTCTCCTCCCATTAAATGAGAATAAATGTGATTTCTTTGACCTTGCAAGCTGCTCAGTGATGTTTAAGAATGCACTGTGCTTGGTGAACACAAGAGGTAATCCAGTGCATTCCATTGTTGTCCTTAAACTTAATTGGACACCTAACCTGATGTCACAAGAGCTTTGCAATGACAAAGTCCATCCATCATTTCATATTTGCTTACAGGTGAAACCTTCCTGGGCCCTATTTCAAAATGTTAACCATGGTTATGAATAACTTTTGAAATCAGCCTTGTCTTGCATCTTAATTACTTACAAATGATCTGGAGCCAACTAACTGCCCTCAGCTGCTTTAGCTTGTCTCTCTGAAAGATTACAAATGTTCCAGGTTAAGAACACTAACGGATGATGTCTGATAGCGCATTGATATCTTTGAATGTTAAGTACCATGTAAAGGAGTCCTGTGACAGGTACAGTATATTCCAGAATGTGTCGTCATTAATGAATGACGCTCAAAGGACAAGGGCATGATTAGTGTTCTAGACAATAATTAAAATAAATAAAAAATTTAAATTTTCTATGGAAGCAGTTTTGTATACACTTCTAAAAATTATTATTCTAATTTGATTTATCTTGTTAAGTGAACTCTATTCATTATTAGATTATTTCTGTCAGAAGAGTTGCCATAACTCTCCCAGAAAGTTCCACACCTAGAAAAGATCAAAGCTAACATGAGAAATCTAATTAAAAAAAAATCACAAGTGAATAAAACAGAACTCACAAAGTAGATAAAATAAGATATTCAAAGCAGATTTTCTAAAATTAAGGATGTGCTGATGAAGTTATAGACTGACACATTTTGAAATCTCAGAGATTAATTTTCTAGGAAAAGCATCAATTTGCCAAAATTAAATCATGAAGCCTCAGTGCACAAGGAAAAAGTTGAAGATTTTATCAAATTACTTTCTCTCTAAAAAGTTTCAGAGCCAGATGAGTGTATCAGTAAATTCTTTCAGATTTTAAGAAACAATGAATTCAAATGCTATCTAAATCATTCCCTGGCATAGGAAGAGGTGGAAAGCCACATGATAGGAATAATGAGACTGTGTGATTCTCATATCAACACTTGACAAGGCAGCACATAGAAACACAGAAAGATGCATATGGGGGTCACAACCTGGTAGGGTTTCTACTGATATTTATTGTGTAGAGGCCAAGGGTGCTGTAAATATTTAATAGGAAAGAAGACAGTCACCCACAATAAAGAACTACCTGACTCAAAATGGGAGTATTTCCAAGGTTAAGAAGCTTTACTATACAGTTGTGTAAAGGATCAATTGCATAGTGAAGGAAAAACTGAAATGGAGGTGGTGAACTTAATTAGATACAGACATTGATTTAGTATACACATGTTAAACCTATATAATGTTATGACGCTATGGTCCTTCAATAAAATTAATTTAAAAAATAAGTCCTAATATAGATCACTTATGATCATAGATAAAAAATAAAAAGAAATCTAACTCAATGATATATTAAAAGAATAATTCACCAACATCAACTTTTCCCAGTTTGAATGCTAGAAAGTCTATTAATTCATCATATTAAATAAGGAAAGTCATATAATCATTTCAGTAGATCTGGAATGGGATTCTTACTGAATATTTAAAGGGAAAAAAAAACTATTTCAAACCAATAATCAATATGTAACGTTAAAATATTAGAGGCTTCTCATTAAAGTAAAAAATGATTGCCTTTAGCAACATTAATAATTCACATTGTTATAGAAGTTCAGTTATCAAAGTAACTACTTATATAAAGCAGAAACAAGATACTCAATTATCAGAAAAGAGGAGGCAAACCTCTTTTATTTGTAGACCGTATGTCTACCAGAAAATCCAAGATAAAAGTTTTTGTTCATTTTAATTTAGGAAATACAAGAGAGTGGTTTATTAGGTATCAAATGAAGTTTTCTGATGCCAGTCATAATAACTAATTACAAATTATAATAGGAAAAATATCACTTTCACAATTTCAACAAACCAAAGTGTATATTCAAAGTAACCCTAACAAGAAACTTGTGTGACTTGTAGCATGAACATTACTTTACTGAACAAACCGCAAGATATGGGAAAGTATACCAGGTTTCAATAAAATCTAAAGATCATAAAAGTGTCAATTCTCACACAATAACATATAGACTTCATATAATATTTATCGAAGACTCTACAGACTCTACAGTATGATACTAAATGTTCAAAAGGAGAAAGCCAAATATATATAAATATATATGTGTGTGTGTATGTATATATATATATATGCTGATAAATGCTAAAATGAATTTACAAACAGGTACAAAATAGGTCAATAATTGCATTTCACAGAACACAACTAATTTGTTTTTCTATGGACAAATATCATTTACATAATTATCAGTTGTCTACAACCTACAGAGTTGTAAAATAACTCAAAGACATGGAAAATCATACAGGAGACTACATAAGATTATATAGGACTTTATGATATTAATAATTTGAAATCAACCTAAAAGGCCATCAGATGATTAAATAAATTACACTGTATTCACAACCTAAAACACATTACAATCCTTTCAGCACATGCTTTCAAATAAATATTTAATGACGTGGGAAATATTAATAAGACATTATGTATAAAATGCAGACTAAGAAGCTAAAAACTGGTGAATTTGATCTTAAATTTAAGAGAAAAACATGTAATGAAAAATACACCAAAAATTGTATATTTTCAAGGAGTAAAATTATGGATTGTTTTATGATCTCCGTATTTTTACGATTTCCTTTCTTCTCAGCTTTTAGTTTAGTTCTCCCTCCCTTGGGATTTGTCTTTGAAGACTGTTTCAGGATCTAGGATCCAGAGCAACAAGCTATTAAGTCATATAGCAGCTAGCCAAGCATGGGGTATGGGGGCATGTCATCGTGTTACCTGTTCTACTACAGCTGCCTTGGAGTGGAAAGAAATCCCTCTCCCTTCCAGGAATAGGGTGAATTCTTAAAATCCTATATTCTGATGAAGTCCCATTTGGCTCAAGTTCAGCCAGCTCCCTTTTTTATCATCTAATTGGGCTAGGACTTGTACAGTGCTCTCATGGTGTTTGCACACATGTGAAAAGACTGCTTCCTTCTGCAGAACATAAAGGAGCCAGTGCTGGAGGTGGTGGGGGCTTCGGCGGAGGCGGTGGCAGCGGCGGAGGCGGTGGAAATTTCGGAGGGGGTGGACCACCCGGTTTAGGAGGACTGTTTCAGGCTGGAATGCCGAAACTGAGATCCACAGCCAACAGGGATGGTGGTAAGCAGTTTTCCTCTCTTAGTAACTGAAGTAGAGGCAGAGCGTGGTAGCTTGAAGGCTTGGCATCCCCTCTGAGGCACTGCACCCTATAAAACAGTTTAGACTGCTTGAAATGTTAACATCGTTTTATGAGGTCCTATATAACTTTAAAAAAAAAAAAATCAGGATCAGACAGTTCCATTGAGCTGTAAAGTATTTGCTCAGTGTCTTTGGGATAACATGCACTTTTCTGTACTTTCCTAAAGGTTGAGCTAGAGTGGGAAGAAGAGGAGCAAATGGAACTTGCCACCCTTGGAAACTCTGCCTGATGACCTGGAAATTTAAGCTTTCTCTGTTAGAGACACAGCTGTCTAGTATAGTAAATACTTGTGAGCCACTTTTCAAACATACAATGCAACATGCCACATGGAATATAATTACAAACCTCACTAAACTTAAAAAGGTGTTTTGCATGACAGACATTGGCCTGTGATTCTAAGCATTCTCTGTCAAGAGCCATGGAAATGAGTCCTCCCTCATTGTCTGTGAACCTGGTGACAGAAGTTGAACCTGCTCTTGCCATAGTAAAGACCTCAGAGTGCACGAGGCTCTCCTGACTATCAAAGAAGCTCATGAAATTTTACCATAAAACTTAAAAAAAAATCTTTATTGTGTTCAAATAATTTTCTTTCTAATTCAGTGGTCTTTTAAAGTGTTCGCTGGGAAAGTATAAAATACCTACATTTGTATGAAGATAAAGTTACTGAATCCTCAAGAGTTAGCTGACTATTTTAGCATTTATGGTGGAAATCTAGAAAGAGATTTGATTATATGAAATATTTTATCTTACTAGACCCGCATTTACATTTAAATGTATTTATTTAAAACTCACTAAAAGGATTTGAGGTCGCTGAATACATACATTGAAGATTTTCAGCCATAGTTAAAGAAATTAAGGCAAAAGGCAAATGGGAGGAAAATAATAAAGATGGAATTTAAGTTACTGCACAAACTGGTATACCAGATGTCTATGTTCATAACGTACAATCCACACATTGGATACTATCCATATAGTGTTCATGTGGATAGTAACTGCAGCTTTCATCTGCACTTGGAAGATATGACCTATCACGAGTTGGTGACAGAAATACACCACACAGTCAAGGAAAATACCTCTTGTTCCTAGTACTAAAGTCTCTCTAGAGTTCATGTTACTCCACTGTGTAAACCTGTTCAAGTGTCTCTCATTGTGCCTTGGATAAAATATGAACCCCTTCTCCTTACCTAAAGGTTCTTGATGACCTGCCCCTGCCAGCCACTCTGGCTTCATCTCCTCATGTTCTCCCTGGTCACTATGCCTCTGGCACACAACCTCAGCTTTTCTAACTAGAAGCTCATTCCCATATTAGGACCTTTGTCCCTGCTGAAGCTCTGCCGGAGGTTCGCACCCTTTACGGAGCCGTCTCCAGCCACCCCACCTGCCTAACCTCTCCAGGCACGCTTCATCTCATCAGCCTACTTTAGCTTCCTCTTAGCACCACAGCTGTCTGAAAATATGTAACCGCTTACTGGTTTATCATGTATCCCCGCCCCCAAGAACATCAGCTGCAGGAGAGCAGGGTCTTTTCTATTTTGTTTACTCCTCTGTCTCTAGTTCTAGAATAGTGGGTGCCATACAGCAGGAGCTCAGTAAGTGTTTGGTACATTCATTAGCTCATGGTTGAAGTGGGAGTTTTTGAACTTACTACTTTTTGAGAATTTCCAAGAGAGTCTGGGGTGGTGGTTTGAATTTATCCAGTGCTTTTGCTCCCCTTCAGTTCTTCTCTTTGTTGAGCCAAAGCAGCTGAATATGAATTATGTAATGGGCTGTTCTGTGTTGCCGATACTGAAGCAAAGTTTGCTGAGTAGGAAGAAAAAGGTTGTGCAGTTGCCTGCTTTACAGATTAAAATCATCAACTGGTGTTGACTCTTTAAACTTTGGCCACTTTTTCCCCCTTTCTTAGTTCTCTCTTTTTTTAAAAAAAAAGGAAAAGTGCAGGAAGAAATGAAGACAAATAGGTGGGCAGGAAGGAAGAGATACTTACTTTATTTAGTGGTTCACCTTGGTTGTCCCCCCACCCCCAACCCCACCCCCTGGGCTCTGGGTTGCAAACCCAGGTCCTTCAGAAGTATGTGGACTGTGCCAGAGGACTTGCCTGCTAAGCCAGCAGGACACACCAGTTCTTTATTATTTCAACTATCACTTTTCCAATTATCTACTGTCTCTTAAGAATGTCACTTCAAAGGGACTAGGTAAGCCCTCCCACGTGGAAATTTATATTCAAATAACCAATTCTTTTCACATAAAATGGCTGAATTATTTTTCAAACCTGAGAGATACAAGGATGGGGACAGGAATGGTTCAAAAGGAAAAGAAAGCCATCAGCAGAAATCCCATGTACGACTACTATTCCGTTTCTGCCCTCTCATAATGAATAGGGATTGATCTACCAACGGCAAGCTGGTTCTTGTTCATGTATATAATGCCAAGAGATGGCTCCAAAATGCCTTTGCAAGCTGATGGGTGTAGAACCTGGGACTAGAAGGTAAACAGAGTCGTGATGCCTCCAGGAATGCCCACACAAACCTAATTTATGAAAACAATAGTTAACCTATACTTTATATCATTCAGGGAAGGCCTCCTACTAGCTGGAGATAGACTGTACTTCTCTGATTTCCTTGAGGGTTCCTAATTTTCTCACTTCATTTTGTTTTTCTTGTTCTTCAGATTCTGGAGGAAACCGACCCCCAATTTTGCCACCAGGAGCGAGATCCACATCTGCCAAGCCTTTTTCACCCCCAAGTGGCCCCGGGAGGTTCCCTGTGCCTGCTCCAGGCCACAGAAGTGGTCCCCCAGAGCCTCAGAGGAACCGAATGCTTCCTCCAAGGCCCGACGTGGGCTCAAAGCCTGAAAGCGTTCCCCCTCCAATACCTAATACACCAAGACCCATTCAGTCAAGTCTGCACAACCGGGGGTCCCCACCAGTACCTGGGGCCCCCAGACAGCCCAACCCTGGGCCTACTCCTCCCCCTTTCCCTGGAAACCGAGGTGCCGCTTTTGGAGGCGGCTCCATTCGCCAGACCCCCTCAGGCTCCTCCTCCTCCTTCTCCAATAGGCCTCCCCTCCCCCCTACCCCAGGCAGGGCCTTGGATGACAAACCTCCTCCGCCACCTCCGCCGATGGGTAACAGGCCCTCCATCCACAGAGAGACCATCCCACCCCCTCCCCCTCAGAACAGCAAGCCCCCAGTGCCTTCCACTCCAAGGCCTTCCTCATCCTCACAGGCCCCACCTCCACCACCACCACCCAGCAGGCCTGGCCCCCCTCCCTTGCCTCCAGGTTCCAGTGGGAGTGATGAAATCCCAAGGCTACCACTACGGAATACTTCTCTCACTTCGTCTGCACCTCCCCTGCCTTCTCCAGGACGGTCAGGCCCTCTTCCTCCTCCACCCAGTGAGAGACCCCCTCCTCCAGTGAGGGAACCACCAGGCAGATCAGGTATGGTAAGACATGGGGTGAGTTGTAGCTCTGAAACTCAGCTTGTCCAAATAATCATATAAGTGAATAGAGTTCAACAAAAGCTTAGATGCTTTAATCTTTCAAGTTATACTTAATGTCTGATTTCTACTTGACCTCTGGTTGGTCTGGGTTGCAGAGGAGGGACCAGAATATTTGGAAGCTCCTCAGTCATTGTAGTGTAGGGCACAGATTGAGAATCACTCCTTCAAACCACTGCCATGAAGACACAGCTTCAAATAGAAAAGACCCTAGTCCATTCAATCCAGTCTCTGGACATAGTGACACCTCCTTAAGTTTTCATCAATGAACAAATAAGAATAGGTAGTCAAATAAAGGATCTGTAATGTTTTCTTCTTATCTAACAGCTATGAATTTCCCCCAAAAGGAGTTGAGGAGCTGTTTGCATGGATCTACCAAATGGATAAATCAACACATTAAATCTTCCCCCAGATAGGATCAGCAGTGACATATAATTATAACATTTATTATTATTTCTTTCAATGATACAGTCATGACTGTTTATAATAGAAAATACAGTCAAGGATAAAGAAAATAAAATCACCTATAGTTCTATCATCCAGAAATAATCATTGGTAATGTTTTTATCTATCCATGCAGTCTTTTTAAAATGCATCTATATACATTTTTATAAAAGTGGTATATTGATGTATTGTTTGGTCATTTATTTTTTTATTTAATAATCATCTCATTATATCTGTTATAATTAAATATCACTCTGCAACCTGACTTTTTTTTTTTTAAGGAAATATGCTGGCAGGAATAAAGGAGAGTAGGCAGGCAGGTAGAAAGAGAGAGGCGGAAGTACTTATTTTTTTATTTAATTGTTAATATTGGTTGTTCCCCTCTGTCCTACATCTTGAACTTGGAACTTTGGGATGTACGTGGGACTGCTCCCAGGGTGTTAGACCACAAAGACACACCCTACAACCTTACTTTTAATAACTGCATAACATTAGACCCTATAGATGTATCTTGATTCATTTAATTTCTCACTTGGTCATATAGTCCATCTCTAGATTCTTGCTATTGTAGATAATGCAGGCATACATTCTTATAGCTAAATATTGCATACATATCTATATATTTCTTTGGACAACTTCCTAGAAATGATTTTCTAGATCAATGGATGTGCATAATAAACTATAAATATCATAGGTACTGTAAATTGACCTCTAGAAAATCCTACCAATTTACAATCCCACATGGAGCACATAAGAGGTCATCAGGGGCCATCTGTATTTTGCGATGTGGGTTGGCTTCATTGTTAGGGGAACAGGCTTTAGAATCTCACAAATTTGGGGTCAAATTCTGACTCTTCCAGTCATTAGCCTCCTGACTTGTACTTAACTCCCCAAAACTTCTAAGACCTCGTCTATTGTCCCTATACCTCTCCCAGTTATTGTAAGAATTAAATGAGACAAGTGTGTACAGTGTTTATGTTATTTCCCAGCATGCAGTAGCATTCAGCAAATGATTTTGTGTATTGTTCTGCCAGCAGGAAATAGAACTCTGTTCTCTTTTCTGTTATGCTTGCCTAGTTGGGAACAGGGAACTAGAAGGTTAGAGATAGAATATGAACATTTACTTGAAAAAGACAGTGAGATCAAGTTATAGAGCATTATCTGTCTTAGAAACTCAGTTTATCTTTAGTGACAGTTATGTGATAGTGTCAGTGGAGCTAAGCTCACAGCATGTGAGACAATTTCCCTCCCTATTAACTGGCCTACTCACTGGGAGTCCAGCATAATAACCATACCAGGCACTAGATAAGCCCTCTAGAGTGAGATGCTGAAGGCTCTTGGAAAGGCCAGCCAGGGTTGGACACATCTCCCACCTCCATCTGAGTCTGAGTCAATGCTCCCAGGCAGGCATATCTGCAATGGACTGGTCATCCAGTTTAAAGTCCTTGAGTTGGATTCTGAGTTTGTGGTTCAGGAGAGATATTTACATTTATGGACATTTATAAGACATTGTGTTTACCTAAAATGTCATAGCTTGCAAATGAAGTACATTGCTGAAGATATGGAATCATTGCTAAGACCATTCCGATTTGTCTGGAATGCTCACGTTCCTTTTTTAAAATATTTAAAATTTACTCATGACTCGAATAGCCTTTGCATTTGGAAGATGGAGCCAGATGGTTTTCTTTTACATTATCAAAAAGAGTAATTTACTTTCAATTATTTATAGGAACTTAAAATTTTCTGATTATACTACGCCACTGCATTTTTTTAAAAATGGTTTCAAGTACCTCTATAGTTTTATTTCCTTTGGGACTAGTTATCCCTGGCAACAGTGCTGTGAAACGGTGACTTGTGGTGCTCTTTTGTGGACAGGAAATCAAGTACCAGAGGGTGACCGCCTCACTCAGGGTCGGGATCCCACAGCAGCATTTGTAACCTGGCATCCTGATAGCTGTTTGCCTCTCCCTGTACTCTGCCTTCCCAAAGGGGAAGGAGCTCTTGCTATTTTCAGGATGACTAATATTTGCTTTCCTGGTGCCATTTCTGCTTGGAAACAGATCATATGCATCACAGAAACATGGCTGTATACTTAGCAATAATACTGTGCATTTAAATGATTTAGCCCTTTTGAAGACCTAAAATACTTCATGACTATTCTTTCTCCAAAAAAGTTTTAAATCAGCACTTATTTAGTAAGTGTTGTCAGTAATTAATTCAATAGCTAAAGGGATTATAAAGTGTTTTTTGAAGGATACTATTGTCATATGAACAGATTATCACCTGTTCTCAACTGGATACCTCCAATTTCAATACTAACTCAAAGCCAAAACAGCCATTAAGCCATCACATGCACTTGTTTCACACATATGTATATTTCTGTGTTTATGTGTATCTACTCACTTCTCAGCCAAATCTAGAAAGTCTCCACTGTTTCTCCATATTTTCTATTAAAGGGTATGTATCCAGTCACTCAGTAACTGCACACTGGTGATGACTGATTACAGTCATGTACGTGCAAAGCACTGCACTCAGTGTTTTCTCTTCTTTCACTCCAGGCCCTCTCCCACCGCCACCTCCAATAAACAGAAATGGCAGCACACCTCGGGCCCTGCCTGCTACCCCTCAGTTGCCATCCAGGAGTGGAGTGGATAGTTCCAGGAGTGGGCCCAGACCTCCTCTTCCTCCCGACAGGCCTGGTGCTGGGCTTCCTCCCCAACCTCCACCATCATCAGTTAGGAATGGCTTCCAAGACTCTTCATGTGAAGGTGAGGTGTCAGCCCAATTTCTTAGAAACATTTATAGGCCATAGGCCAGCAACTGAGCAGGAACTCTGTGTTTGCTGTGTGTTTACATTAACATCTCGTTTTATGCCCCTCACTGTCATCACTGCCCTAACTCTCTAACTCTCTAGGGCCCAGCCTGATTTCAGATTAAAAATATTGCCTTCCCCTCCTGAGTTACCCAAAAAGTACAGTACTGGAAATGGAGGCCTCATTTTTCTTTGCTTCTTATAATTTGGGTCTCATTTTGGTTAATTTCCCAAAGATTTCAGAATTCTGAAAAGAAACACTTCTGTAGGTTACCTTCTTATTACCTACTTTTCTAAACAGTTTGCTGTAGGTGAGAGGCCTGTCAGCCTGCAGAAACTAGCCTCTTTCTTCTGCCATTGTGATCAGAGGATCCCAGTTAATCCTGGGCCCATTGTTGGGACAAAAGTTATCTCAAATCATAGTCCTCAGCTCCTGAGAGGGAGTGGGATCCTAATCAGCTCAGTTAAAACCACTTGGATCTGTCTTTGGCTTGATTTGCACACCACTAGATTTTATCGATGTGCTAATCTGTGATATTTGCAGCATATCCAGCTTTTCTTTTAACCTCTAAGCATGAAACTAGAAGTGATTTCTGTAGTTCTGCTGCCGTTTCATCCTGTTCCTTTCATCACACCAAGTCTTCATAGCAGATGGTCTGTTACTGAAGATACTGTTTGTTTCTCTCCCTCAGATGAGTGGGAAAGCAGATTCTACTTCCATCCAATTTCTGATTTGCCACCTCCAGAGCCATATGTACCAACAACCAAAAGTTATCCCAGTAAATTGGCAAGAAATGAAAGCCGGAGTGAGTATTTCTACAAGGGTCTCTGATGGTTTATACTTGAATAGCCTGGGTTACATACAATTGTGTACAACTTAGGGTTGTGTAGGAAATCTAGTGTGAATCCTCTTTAGAGCCATCCAGAGTCTGAGGAGCTCCCCTTTCACAAGCAGCGAGGAAAACAGACATCTCCGGAATGCATATGAGTAATTATTATGTTAAAATGTCATTACAAGCTCAAAATACCTTTGGGTTGATAGTAGCTTAAATGTTATTATTTTTTCTTGTTTGGAAAACCCTCCCCAATTTTGATTTTCCAAAGACAGCAGAAATAGAGCCATCTTCTATTCCTATTAGTTTTGAGACTGACAGGGTGTCTTATTAATTATAGCAAAAATTCACTGTTACTGCTTTGATCTTTTAAATACTTCATGTTACAGAAAACTACATGAACATTTTAAGTATACCTGTCTCTCCACATAACAGATATTTTCATTTTACCAGGCTCTCTTCTCATTTGTATCTGTATAATTGATGAATGTGTATATGTGTTATTACAGAATATGACTTCTTGGTTGGTGGAGTTCTGTAGCATGGCTTAGTAAACACTTCCCCACCTTATCACATGGTTTTTATTTTATAGGATGCCATCAAGTCAACATATAATTATTTAGCTTTCTATGACTGGACATTTAGATTGTCTCTGTTCTTTTGTTAATATATATCATGCCGACCATAAACAAGTGAATCACTTTTCACCTATTGCCAAAACAAACAAACAAAAAAACATGAATAAGAAAAGGACATAGAGGAACTGAAATTTCACAATAATGAATGTCTAAAACAAGAAATAGTCAGCATGAAATATACATCTATCACTAATGAACCTCAGGCTTATAATAGCTTTACATAATAGCTTCAGAACCAAACTTCCAAACCAGTAATGTGTGGAGAAGGTGTTTGAGCATGTCAGCTAACTGTCACCAACGTCCCTGGCCTTGTCTTCACTCCCTAGCAGGGCTTCCTACACATATGAGACTACTGATTCGCCCTTACTACTTCGTTCTTAAGGAGATTTTGGTTCCCAACCATAGAGCAGATTAATGTCAGTTGAAGTTATGGTTGGTTAGAAGCGAAAAAATCATAGACTTCAGAGAGAAGTGACAGATGGCAATCTCTGGTCAGAGGAGCCAGATGACAGACACACAGAGTTGTGTCTGTATATTATAACACAGGACAGTACCAGATGTCTCTAGAGCAGAGTCATTGTGCTTTGTGCCTACATGGAAGAAGTCAAAGAATCAGAAAATATTTTAGGGAAATTTCCATGAACAAATGACAGAGGTAAATAGAATATTACTGCTTGGAAGGAAAATATTAATTCCTGGGAAAATTCACTTATCGGGAATACTGCATTCCTAGATGTCTAATTAAAAAAAAAAAAGGTGTAACTAATTTAAATTATCATATAAGAGTGAGTGGCTGCAATTTTTGGTAAAAAAGTAAGTCTTCACGTGGAACAAATGTCTTTGAGTTCTCTGTGTTTCTCTCACACGTGCGCACACACACCCCTGTAAAGTACAACCTGGTTTTCTTCTGTTTGGGCAATAATAAATCACTTTTAAAAGTTGTTCACATAGAGTCTAAACATTTTTTCGTAATTCTTACAAGTATTTTTTATCTAATTTAGATGTTTTTGTATATTTCAGTCAGTAGCAGCACCATCCTCCCTAACCCTTCTAGATCTTTAATTTAATAGCTGACCCCTTGCCGCCCTAGTCCTCTGGTCTTTAAGGCTGTGTGCACCCGGGACAGAACTATGTCTGCTCACTGTTGTGTCTTCCTCTAGTGTCACACAGCCTGAAACCTAACAGGCACTTAAAAATATATCTTGGACACAAACCTGTGACTCAGGCAGCTCTGGCAGCTACGGTGCCGGGCAGGCCATATAAAATCTAGGCATCCAAGTTTAAAACCCAAGGATGGGGGTAAAAAAAAAAAAATTCTTAAATTGAATTAATTTCCACTGTCTTCCTCCCCAAATAAGTTTATATATTTGCATTAAATATTTCCAGCATTATGCCTAGGTGTTTTGCATTATGCATTAATATTTTATACTGATCATGAAGCACCTATCTAACAAAAACACAGTTCTATCAAGTGGATTTATTCTGCTCCTGCAGCTTCTGGGTCTTCAGACCCACTGGCCCCTCCGGCATACTCACCGCCCGGACAGTGCCACCTAATTGCAGCTTTGCACAAGGCCAGCCCGTGTTTTGCTAAGCACTCGTGGATCAGTTGATGGTCAAGGCGGCATGACAAATGGCTGGTTTACATACAGTGAGTCTTCAGACAACAGCTCTTGGAAAGATTTGGTTGGGATTGTCAGGGGAAGAGACCAGGTAATGGAGTGCCCATATTTTCATCTCTTCTTGCTCAGAGATCTGGTTCTATCTCAGAAAGCCCCAAGTGGACTTCTGAGATCTCTGCAGGATGCCGCTGAAGAATAGCTAGTGCCAGTCCCAGTCTCAGAGCAGTGCCACAGCAGGCCTGATCACCCATACGTGTCACCAGTAGACCTGCCCATGGTATCTGGACACCTGGCTTCGTGCCTAATGCCTGTAAGATCCTCAAAAGAATGTGTGTGGGATAAATGGATTTTTTTTTTAATGTTTAAATTGTGAGTGTGTTTTAAATCTGACTGTAGTGCACTGGCAGTCCACAAATATGCATAGTTTTTTTCTAAATGACAACTATCATTAGAGTGAAAAGGCAAAGAAATGTGATGAAATATTTGCAAATCATATATCTGATAAAGGATTAATACCCAAAATATACAAAGAATTCCCACAATTCCAACAACAAATTTAATGGGTTGAATACTTAAGTAGACATTTCTCTGAAGGTCTACAGATGACCAATAATCACATGAAAAAATACTCAATGTCACTAATCATTAAGGAAATACAAATACAACTACAATAAAATACTTCACACCCATTAAGATGCCTACTATCTAAAAGCATTGTTTAGAAATTAGAAAATACCTAAATGCTCAACAAAAGGGGATTGGTTAAATAAACTACATTAACTATGTAATAGAATGTATATATGTGATCCTATTTTGGGAAGAAAAAAGGTAACTATTATATGTAGAAAACAAAAATATACACATAAAGTTATTGGTTTTATCCAGGTGGTACAAGAATGGTGACATTTTTGTTTTGTTTGTGCTCGTTCATATTTTCTAAATCTATAATAAACACAGATTTTTATGATAAGAAGGAAAGAATAGTTTTTAACTTTCTTAACTTTGTGCAAATACCCAGTAGCCAGTGGCCGCTCACCCTTGTAATATTGGTTCAGATCCTTCTGGCTTTTTGCCTTCACTGCTCACTTCTTATCTACATGTGCCTTGGTCATGGAGGTAGAGAGTATCCTTGTAACCATCCCTGAGTTTCTACAGTGAGAACATAACTTTCTAACCAAAACTTGTCTTTTGTCTATTTTTTTATCAAGGTGGATCCAACCGAAGAGAAAGGGGTGCCCCACCACTTCCTCCCATCCCCAGGTGATCCTTGCCTGGTCTTCTGTGCCCAAGCCCAAGGATACTTCTGTTGTTGCCATTTAAGATTTCTACGCCCTGCTTCCCTCATCTTCCCTTGCCCGCTTCATATTGGCAGCAGGGAAGAAGGAGAGTGATGTGGGAATATATGTGTCGGGGGGTGGGAATCCAGTAAAGAAATGCACCGAGCTTTTTAAATTGTGTATATTCTCAAAGCTATTGCTTGCTTCACCTATAGCCACCAGTGTTGGCTGCTTGGGAGTCAATAGGCTTCTGTGGCAAGTAGGCAGAAATGAATTGTGTCCCAGCTTTCAGCCAACCAAATTCCAACATCTGCTGCTTCTATTAAAGTCCCTAAGAGCTGTTGTCACCCATACCTCTTTCACGTGCTTGGCCTTCTGTCTGTTTCCATGGACCACCTAAGCAAGCTGCTGAGCAAGGGCTCACATGAAATTTTTATAGGATATTCAGTCTTTAGCAGTCTAGGTTAGGCTCTAGGACAGAGCTGTCCAATAGAAATATAATGTGAACTACATTTACAATTTTTAAATTTCCAGTCGCCACATTCAAAAATAGGTGACATTAATTTTGATATATTTTATGTTATTATTTCATCTTTCAATTAATATAACAATTATTAATGAGATATTTTACAATCTTTTTTTGGTACTGAGTCTTCAAAAGAATCTAGTGTGTATTTTACACTTAGTGGACATCTCCATTTGGACTTGTCACATTTTAAGTGCTCATAAGTCAAATGTGGCTGATGGCTACCATATCAGACAGTACTGGTCTAAACAATAGAGGCTAATGCAAAAACCTTGTTTGAAAAACAAAAACCAGAAAAGGCAAGATGAGCTTTGGTCATTCAATAGGTAACGAAAAAAGAAGTCAGGACCCAATGGTTTGTTTGGCAGACAGCTTGACCTTAGATTTTATTCCCTTGTTTCTCTTTTCCCTTAACATCTGTGTACAAGTGTTGCTTCACAGAAACAAGGTCAGAAATTGATCTAATAGGATTTATAGTCACATGGAATAAAGCTATTGGAAAGAAACAGAAAGCCTGCCAGGATTTCTGAGCCCAAAATCAGCTGGCTCGTGTGCTTAACCTGTCAGCTACTGCCTGGTGCATTTGAAGTTGCTTCGTTCCTCTCTGGCCCAGCCTGCTCCTTCAGGCAGGGAGGCTTGTAGGTTTAGCAGCTGGAGAGTGGAAGGTGTAAGTCAGAGAAAGGTAGCAAAAAAAAAAAAAAAAGTGGAAGAAGAAACAATTTTGAGTTGATGGGCAAAATTCTAAATCTGATGCTTAGGGGACTGAGAAAAAGAGATTGCTGCTGGAAATTGGAGAGAATTTATTTTTAATCATCCAGAAAAATCATTTGCCTCGGATCTATGCAAATAAAGCTCCACTAAAAGACCACAGGGAAGAACCAATCTTGCCTTTGTTTAATATGATTTTGTTTACAAAACTTTATTGGAATTTTTAAATCTAGGTATGGGATTGGAGAAAATTGTTTCCATTTAGATGTTTTACATGGTTATGTTTAAAATTGCCATTGCTTATTTTTTAAAAGCACATGAACACATATATGTATCTACATATACTTTGTATCATGGTTTCAGTGTATTAGTTCACGTATTACTGGGAGATGCCAACATGAAATCAATCCAAAGAAAATTTTGAAAGAAACATTCTATTTATGGAATAAAAATTGTTTCATTTATATAAAAGGAAAAGAACTTAAGAGTTCTAATAAATGGAATGCCTAATAAATTAGGGAGTTCTTGACTTGAATATATTATATTTTTTGTAACTTTCCTTGCCAAAGTCCTGGACTTAGTATATTAGAGAATTTGGTTTCCCCCTCTCTCTTTACCATTCATTGGTCTTTCCTACAGTCACTTGGGGCCCTTTACTTAAAGAGAATCAAAAAATATTAAAGGTATGAAAGCTTGGAGCAGAGTATTTTTTTTAAATATTTAATCCCTAATATTCTGATTACAAAACAGAATCATTTTATTTTGGATTCCTTGATCAGACATAAATAGTTGATTTTTTTTTAATTCATCTAATAAAGCCAAATGACCAACTTCAGAAAAGATAGTTTGGTCTTCCTATTAAATATGGCAGAGAAAAATCTGACCCAACGAAAATAGATTTGAATGTTGTATGGGGAATAAGAATGACCAATTTCCTTGTACGTTCAAACTTACGTAGGTACCATCTTAAAGTCTGAAATGGGATTACAGCTCAAAGTTGTCATTCATCCAGAATAGAGAGATTTTAGAATATATCTTTTAAGTGAATATTTTATGAATATACCTACACACTTTTTTGAAAGTAACTTACTTGCATCCAAAGCTATGAATAAATGCTATGCTATGCTAAAATCTTCAGTGATGGAAAATCACAAAAATGAATATTTTCTTCCCTGAAATCAGAGTTTATATGTGTTTTTTCCCATAATATTTCCAAGTAAATGTATTCAAAATGCAATACAGTGTTTTAAATTCATATACCATTTTATATTGAAATATATTACAGTATTAAAATTCAGTGTTCTGTATTTATTTCACTATGCATTTTATTTAGTAAAAGCTGAGAAAAATGTTTAATCCAATGGTGCCTTACTTTGTGATTTGAAAGAAATGGACTTTTTATGTCTAAGAAGCAGATTATTTGCATATTTGTAAAAAACTATTAGGCCTTTATATTTTAACTTGTAATACCAATTTTGTTAATTTAGAATCAGGAATGGGATGATTGTTAAAGTGCCCAAAATTTTTGGCATGAAATTAATTTTTCCCTGCTTATAATCAGGGCCTGTAAAGGAAGAAGAATGTTTTTCATACCACTGCACTGTGTAAACAAGCACAGTTTGATATGTGTATCATCGGGACAGTTTAAATGGTGGGGTAGAGTCTAACCCAGACATCTACGTCTTTGCAAGTTAGCAGGAAAATAAATAAAAGCAGAATGATATCAAGTGTCAAATGGTGGTTTTTATTTAAGGATTGTTTGTGTAAATATAAGTGCAAAAGCAAGTGTCTGCTTTCTGTTTTATAGTTTGATAAAGACAACTCAAAAAGAGAAAAAGAAAAACATCCATGTAAGTAAATATGCATCATTTTTGCTTTCTAATCTCTTTTTTTCCCCTGATAATCTGCACCTTTGTCAAAACCTGTTACTAGTCGCTGTTGCTTCTACTCAAAGGTAAAGATGGATGGAAACAATGAAAGGTGAAATTACAAAGACTAACACTGACTGTGATAAATGTCAAAAGGGCTGCAACTATGGGAATCAAGGTGACCTGGTCATTTTTCAAATGATCTGCTGTGTGTACGTAGGGACACCTGGCTCCATCCACCTGGCTCCATCTCACACTTGCAGTCACTAAGCTTCTCTTAGCCTCCGTGTCCTTATCTAGAAAGTATCTTTAAAATAAAAAGAGTAAGAAGTAAAAAGAAATTTTAGAAATTAAAAAAGAAAAGTACGCTGTAGCCTTAACGAGTGCATTAAGTCAGATAACGCACTCACCACTCAGCCTGACTTACCCGAGCACTCTGTAAGTAGTAGCCATTAGTAGCAGGAAATAGGAAACAAATACCTAAGGATCCCAAATTGACTAGAACCAAATTGACTGGGAGGTGATTTACTAGTATACCTTTAGAAGAAAGGACTAATAGCTGGAAAAATACCCATATCAACAATACAAAACAACCTCCAGACAGAGATCAACTCATGTGCACCCAATTCCTCATGAGCCTGGAAAATGTAAATTCACATTGCGTTAATCATCAAAGAAATGGCTGGATTCAATTTGAAACCACATAAATTAAACCTGGAAAGAACTGTATATATGGTTAAGGGAGCCTTAGAGTTTTTGAGCCACAGTGGAACACTTTTGAAACTAGAAGGGCTCTCTGCAAAGTTGCCTGAGCACACCAGACATACATTGGGTTTCCTGGCAAGCGGGCCATGTTGTCATTTCACTCAGAAGCCTCTAGTGCAACCCTCTGGTCTTACTGATGAGTAAGTTAAGACCCCAAATCACATAGTTCCGAGGGGCAAGTAGCATAACGTTTCACTACACCACAGTCCCTTCTTTATAACCTGTCTTACATCTAGCTAATGTCTCCGTTCATGCGTCTTTCACATTTGTGGGAAAGAAAAGGCCAAACCACTAGTTACAGAGACAGCAAATGAGCCCTGGATAACATAAATCTGGATCCAAATCCTGGCTCTGCCACTTGTTCCTGTAAGCCACAAACAAGTTATTTAAGTCCGCTGAGATCTTGTTTCTGCAACTACAAAATGGTTACAAAGCTTCAAAAATATCTGGCTTATGTCAGGTCCTCAATGAAGTTAGTTCTCCCATTTCCTACTCCTCTTGCCATCAAACAGGCCATATTCTGGACTGACTATTCAATGCATTCAAAGAAATCTGATGAAGTTTGATTACAGAATTCTTAAGAATAAAGATGACTTTCAAAATAGGCATACCCTTGTCTCAGATGTCTGAGGAGGTTAAAGTGCAGACCATGTAAAGCCCAAGGGCCAGGGTTCGTGACCCAGGGCCTGCAGCGGGGAGAAATAATAGTATCATTTGTTAAAAACAGGAATCGGTCATTTGGTTTATAAATCTATTCAATAAATATTTTGTGAGCACTACCATGTGCTAGCTTCACAATAAAACCAATGTCCCCTCCACAAGTCATTAATCGTGTAATTCGGAGAGGCAGTTTGTGGGGTCAGCACCCCTGTTCTCTCCAGCACAGGGCAACTTCAGTCATCAACCAAGATTTTTCTATCAAGAATAGAAGGAAGTACTTTATTGTTACCCCACCCCACCCCTTACATAATTATTTGGCGTCTTTTCTCCTCTAAACTCAATGGGCAATTACATTAATTGATAATCTTTTAAATTGTTAAACCTACAGGAAATCGAGTGGTGGATGGGATGGGGGGAGGGGCAGGGACTACTTTGATGACCAATAAATGAGGTCTTTGTTGTTGACTAACTTTAAAAGTAAACTCAAAGATTCCCAGTACCTTAAACATTCCAACTAAGATTTCCTGCGCACATTATTTAGAGGGAGTCCCTTCTTTTGTCTTCCCTACAACCTCACTTCCCTTTACTCTCAATACTTAGTATTTAATGTATATCGCATGAACTACAATTAGCATGTTTCTCCTACTGGTGAATGTTTCAAAATGTCCTATCCATCAACTTTCTATCACAAATTCCTTTGTCTTAAAACTTCGCTTCCTGTATTACAGAGGCACATTTATAGGGAACTAATGACAATCAAGTTTTGGAATCTTCACTTGGCAAGAATTCCTGCTAATTAAGTATTCACTTTTATATCTCATTATTAAGTTTGTGATTTTATATTAATTGTCTTCAGTTGAGCACCCTAAATTGTCTACAGCTTCAGGCCCCACAAAACCTGTATCGAACCTTGCCTAGCAGCCCTCACCAGCTTCTGATGCAGAACTCAACCAAAAAGGATGGCTTAAAAATTTCATTAAGCCACCACTTTTGTAACAGTGATATGAGAATCCCAGACAAATATAGGACAGCAAAAGTGTGTGTCTCCTTTGTACGGCTGGTGTGCCTTGTAGATGTTTCTAAAATAATTCAGTCATCACCCTGCTCACATTGCATTAGTCAGTTAAAGTTCCCGCAATGTGACCAGTCTAGCAAAAGTGTTTGACTTTCGAGATGCCTGGGAAATAAGTCTGTTATTAAACATCGAGCTCAAATTTAGCTTAAATCTTGACCAGGAAAATGCCTGCCCAGGACACCTGGAATATCCATCACAGATTTAATATAAATGTAACTTAGTCATGAGAAATTTCCACCCCATTTCCTGTTTTCTGTTTTCCTAGCAAGTTATCTGTCAAAATTATATTCATTCAGATAAGAACATGAAATAAATAGTAGAAGATAATTGGGGAAAATATTTTATGATGCTATTATATTCCTTGAAATTTTTTTTTAATATTTATTCATTCAAGTCAACGAGAAGTGCTGGTGGAGTAACAATAATTTATTAAGCATCAGAAATATAAAGATACACATTATGTAATAGGAATTACTAGCCTTAGAACCAAGGGTGTGAGTTTAAATTCTAGATCCACAAGCTCCAACAGGCACAGCCCCACTCTAACACTGGTTCGGGGATGTCCCACAACACTGACACAGGACTGGTTGACGGGGTGCCTGACAGGGAAACCTGGCCCCCATGGTGTTTGCAAATTAAGCCACTAAGGATGAATGGAACAACATCAACACTAGTGTTGTAGTGAAAACACAGTAATTTTACATCAAGTCACTCTACCTAGTTTACTTACCTAGATATCATTTACATATTGTCTTTATTTTTCATATTATTCTGACCAATTATTGATCATTTACTATGTCCTACAAATCATGCTAATGTCTTTGCAAACATAATTGCATGTGTTATTGTTAATCTTTGTGACTTTACACATGCAGACATACAGGTCTGAGAGGATTAGAAATTTGCCTCAAGGCATCTTGACTAGATCCATAATTCAAACTCAAGGCTGAGTAAATGAATTTGAATGGGGAGTCATAACACCATTGTCAACATTTTATTTGCCATTTTAAGAGAACACTGACATTTCATATAAGCAAGGCCATCTTAATAAGCCAAAATAAGAGAAGACTTAAACAAGAATATAAGACAGTAGGCCCAACTGAATAAATACAGCTTCATGGAAAACCCACTATATTTTCCTCAGCTTTCTCAATGGGTTATGAACTGACTTAGTCCTGAACTAGCATTTAGCACCAGGGGCACATTGCTTCTTATAAATGATTCAATTTCTTTTGGTTCTTTATAGTTTAATGGGTGTTTATTATCCCTACTTTGAGACATTTAAAGGGTTATCATCTACCTGTATTTTTCAATTCATCAGATATCTTCTATCTTTTACGACGATCTCAGGGGAGCCGCTAAAATGTAGACATCATTTCATTAAACGCAGATTTCTGAAAGTCCCCATCTCAGAGTTGAACTGCCATGTGAATAGTTCATGTGCTTCCCTAGGTGTCTCTCTTCCTTTGCACTGTCTATCATTAGTGGATTATTTATTCCATTAAGATTATAAAACGTTAGTACTGGACTTAAACTCTCCTTGAAGTTGGAAAAATCAGATGGACCTTATACATTTCAAAGAATAGGGTAGCTTTACTACCCACAGAGATGCCTCTGTGTTTCTCCTAATAAACTTGCCATATGCTATCATCAAGCAAAAAATAATATGAAGCGATAGGATTTCGTCAAGATAATAGAAGTAAACCTTGTGTTCTTTGCCTCAGTCATACATAACTAGACCTCACCCATGGGGGGGATGAGGGGAAAGCAGAAAGATATTCCAAAACATTGAAATAAGTGGCTCTATAATTCCACATCATTGTTCACATACATTCTCCCATTTTTACCCCAGAGCAGCTCTCTGAAGGAGGAAAAAAGTGATCTCCTATGGTAAAAATGCAGTACTGAGGCACTGAGCAATGAAGTGACAGGAAGATCTGACAGTAAGTAGGTGCAAGGAGGCCAGGACTAAAGCCCTGTCTGTTTCAGTCATACTCTGAATTGCATTTTTACTCTTATTGTCTTCATTCATTTGCAAAATATGATTGAACACCTTAACAATGAGAAGACATGGGGTCAACCTACCTGAAGATAAGATGAGTATACCACATACAGCTTTATTACCCTACTATCCAAAAGAAGAATGTTCTTATTTGGTATGGTTTAAAAGGTTATTTGGGGAATCTGAGAATGCTGTTACCATTAATTTATATGGAAAAATGTTTTGTGTTCACAGACCCCCTCCTAAATAGAACCTGCCAGATCATGCCAGATAGAGTCGGAAATCTGTGTGTTCCTTGTTTCAAGGAACTTCCCATCTTTGGGATGCTGAGGCAAGGACACAAATAACTTTAGAACTAGGCAGATTACATATGCCATTCAAAAGTTTGAAATAATGCAACATGAGGATCCAAAGAAGGTACAACTCCTGAGAAACTGGTTGAGCCTTACTGTTCACACTCGCCTGTGCTTTCCTTATCTTTCTGAGTTAGACTTGCAACGTTTCTCAAAATGAAAATTAAGGACCACATACACCAGAATCATGCAGAGTTTTTTGTTTGCTTGTTTGGTTTTTGATTTTTTTTTTTTTTTCCCAAAGGAAAGTTGCAGGCAGGAATGAAGGCAAGCAGAGGCAAGCAGGCAAGGAGAGGAGGAGGAAGCATTCATTTATTTTAGTTAGTTGTTCGTGTAGCTTGTTCTTCCCAGCCTCAGGTCTTAAACGAGGGTGATGTATGTGGACAATGTCAGGGACCCTATCCCCCAGGTCACCACGGCATGTCCAGAGTGCTTTTTAAAGATTCCTGAGCTCCACCTCGACCTCTCAAAGTAAAAATCTCTTAGAACGTAGGGAATTTTTTGTTTTTAATATAGAATACTTCACATATTTGCACGTCTTCCTTGCGCAGGAACCATGCTATTTTTGTTTGCTGCCAAAGTGAACATGGGAATTTGTATTTTTAACGAGATTCAAAGTCATTCTGTTGCATCAACAGGATTCAGAATCACTGTTCTAAAGGTTTTGACCTTGCATCTGAGACGTTAGTAGGGTATATTCATAGATATACAATATATTAAGTCATATGAGGATTAAATCGTTTTGTTTTGTTTTGTTTTTCCCGCCTGACCTCTGTTCTTAAACATGGGACCATAGTTTTGACAACCTACGACTTAGCCACTTGTACCACAGAGGGGGCTTGGTGATTAAATTTTAAGACAGCATTCACATTTTGTAATGCTCATTGAACACTTCTCCATATACACAAATTTATCAGAATGCTATTTGTCTCTACAGCACACTCCTTAAAATACTCCCTATGTGTGCCCTAGTGGCTTAGTAGCTAAGTCTATTGCTTCTGGCTGGCACAGTCCACGTACAGCCCAAGGACCTGGCTTTATGGCCCAGAGCCAGGGGGAGCAACCAGGATGAACAACTAAATAAAATAAATAGTCTTTCTCCTCACTCTGCCTGCCAGCTTTCCTTCCTGCCTGCCTGCACCTTTCCTTTAAAAAAAAAAAAAAAAAAATTCCCAACCTACCTAACAGTCGATTACCAAAATCTGTGATAGTTTCCTCGTGCTAAGAGCTAGTTTACCCTCTCAGTCAAAGAAAAATCACTTAATAGCAGCAGCACACAGCCCTGACCAGTGAAGGTCAGCATTCTGCACTAAGTGTATGTTCTACTGTCGTTTGCTTGGATTAAGTGTGCTTGCAATGTGTGGCCTCTCTCCATCTACTTTCTGTAAATTAGTCTGTAATTTCTGTAAATAATATTTATCCACAGTACTGTCTAAAATAGTGATACTTGGTGATCTGGTAGGGCATGGTGTGTTGACATGTATCTAAGAAATGGAGAACCTATACACAGGAGGTTATTTTAATGTGTAGAATAATTACTACCATAAAAATATATTTTTAAAAAAAATTATAAAAACGATGAAGAAAAAAATAGTGATAGTGATAGTGTAAGTGTTGCCATAAAGGAATAGACAAGAGTATCGTGCTGTATGTTAGAACCATTTTAAGCAGGTCAAGATAGCTTCAAGGAAAAGGGTGGGAAAGGGGAAGGAACAGCAAGGATTCTGGTAGTGAAAATCTTTTGGTATTATAAACTCCCCTTCTCACAAGGACGAGATAACAATTATGACAAGTAATGATAAAAAAACTGTGACTTGTGACTCAGGGGATATAAGGAGAAGAGAAATTCCATTTATGAGGAAACCCTGGACTCCAGGATTTGGCCAACACAGCCTGTGGAACACACGACCCGCAGTCAGCAGGGGCTGACCAGAGAGCTGCATACCCAACAACCTTCCACTTTCACCAATGGAAACAGAGCCATGATTATCAAACCTCGGAGAAGCATCTGGAAGGCTTAACTCTTGAGTTCTTTGCCCCACTGCTAGAGATTTGGATTCAGCAGATCTGGGATGGGGCCTGAGAATTCGCATTTCTAGCAGGCGTCTGGGCTGTTTGCTGCTGCTGGCTCTCAAATCACACTCTGTCACGATCACGATCTGTAACAATGAAACCATTTTCTTTATATTAAACCAGTATGTATTTTTATTATCAAATATAAATACATGTCCATTATTTGCATCCTGGTTGAAACTTCACTAAATTAGAAAACCAGCTAATATGGCACTTGAAGCATAACTATGTCTTATAATTACCTAATACCCTCCCTCTGACCATTAATCATATCTACTAAGCTTTTTGTTATTGCTTTGTTATTGCCTTGCCCACATACCATGAGGGACTGCAGTCCAAATGTTAATCAGCATTAATTAAGGAGTTTTAAAAATCAAATCAAAACAGCAAAAATCATGAAAAAAATAATTCATGAAAGCTGACAAGCCTTCACCCTTAATCATCATCTCAAGGTTAAATAATGATCAGAATTCTTTGAGTTGAAGTACTTATGTTACATCTTGATGTTTGACTATCATATAAATATAACTGCTATTAGGCTCTATTTTTCATTGCAGATGAAATTGATGCATCTTTGTGTTGTGTAGTCTGACATAGTAAAATTGTTACTCTCTAGGTAGGATATTCATAAAAATGTAATTATCGTAATCAGAACAGTCTTTAAGCTCATGAGAGGGGATTGCCAGTTTCATGATTGGCAGTTTTCAATCACATATAATAAAGAAACTTCTTCAAGCAGCCTTAGGAATCATTAATGTCTTATAGAGGGAAATTATTCTGCCCCAACAACAAAGAGTATCGGGAGGTGGTGATGAGAGCTCAAGTTGGCCTCCTCAGCCTGGTTTTGGGCAGGACTGGACAAAAGCTTTTTAAAACATCTTTCATTCAGTTTACTCACCAACAGGTTTAACAGTGCTGTTTGATGGGAGAATACTCTGAGAAGGAAGAGATTATAGAAATGCAAGCGCCGTTCGTGCGGCTCAGGTCTTAATTAGTTGAGGTTTCCAGGGGTCTTTGTGTCCCATATGCTGGTTTAGGCAACAGGATTAATAAAGGTGAGATATCATAAACAATACGATATGATGGCCTAGAGAAATAAAGACCAACGAAATAAAGCCAACAGGTTGTTCAATGTGAGGAAGAAAATAATTAACTCAAATCAGAAAGAACTTAAAATTATTTTCAATGGGAGAAAGTTCTTCACCTGCCCCTGGATGAAAATCACCATGATCCTTTCACTTATTTTTAATCACTCATCATTAATAAGTCCTGCAGTCACTTTAGGTCTCTTACAGTCTCAATTAAGAAGTTAGAATAGCCATCTGTGTGTAACAAGCAACACTTGGAGTTAGATTTAAAGCTGAAACTTTCCACTTCAGCTCTCTGGGGTCTTCTGCAGTCAAGAATCCAGGGAAGGGGACAGAGTCCATCATTTCTTCTCCTCCACTATTGTTCCCAACTATCTGCCCCCACTTCACTAACCATTGCATGTGTCAGGATCAAAGCCAAAAGAGGGAAGAGAATGGAGGGGTGGGAGGGCAGAGTTCTTAACTGACTCGTCTCAGTTGTCTTCTCTCTTTCTGAGCTAAATTAAGCTATTGAAATCTGTCTCTTCCCCTTGTGGAATGTGTCCATGCTTCTTCAGAGACCCTACCATGTCCCACTGCTGAGGCTAACTCACCGGAAGGGAAAACCCTCAGCTCATCAAAACTCCAGTTTCTCCTGCTGAAACTCAAGAGTCCCTCTAGGTGGCCCTATTGGACAGGAGCTCAATTGTCTCTCTCTCCTGCCTGGTGTCCTGACCTGCCCAGTTCAACCTCTGCTCCTCTGTTAGATTTTCTTTCCTTTTTAGAGTTGGGCTTCACATGGTAACCAAACACCAGTCTAGCACATTCCCCACACACATCCTCCCAGCTCAGATGCAGGCACACCTCTCTGAATGTGGTCCTTTCAATGAGCAAACAACTTGGGGGTTGCTGCAGCTTTCAGACTATCCTCCTCCAGAGAAGCCCTTGTCCCAAATCTTCCCTTCCAATCTTCAATCCCCTGACATTTTGATATAAGGAACTGCTATTCCCTGCTCTTGTGAAACTTTCACTTGCTGTTACTCTCTGGGTTTTCTTGGCACCACTTACCAAGCTGTTCACTCACTGAGAAAGCTTGGCCTGCCCACCTTCTTCCTTAGGCAGTGGTCTCCTCCGGCCCATATATTGATTCTGCTCAAAAGCTCAGCAGAAACCTGGGTTTCAGTAAACAGTCCCATTTAGCTTCCACACTAAGCCTCCAACTTGGCCCCTTTCAGTAATGAAGATGATATTTTGGCCTCTATCTGCTACCTTTCATTCTATTTCTGTTTGTTCAGAATCTGGGTGGGGAAGACAAGTGCTAATCATTGACCCCTGCCCTTCTCACAGGCCCAGCATCTTTTATTTTGCATGTAGGCAAAGGATTTGAGTCATGTTACCACTTTTTTTGATAACCCCTTTGGAGACTTTTATATTTGCATGGCTCCTCTCTTAGGCTTTTCATATATTTTATCTTGAAGTCTCAGAACTTCATATTTAATATCCTAAACGTGTCATATGGGAAATAACTAGCTCAAAGTTTTTAGTCTTCTTGAGAAGTAGGTGATTATAGTAACTATTTGAGGACATATACACACACACACACACACACACACACACACACACACACACACACACTGAAATGAGGCTCTTTTAGATAAAAATTTTAAACATCCCCAAGAAGAAAAATGACTTTTGTGGAGACTTAAAATTTTTCTTGGTTTTGCTGAAGACTATCTATATGACCTTGGGTAAATTGCTCTCCCAAGATCCTAATTTTTTTACTTAATAAACTCAGAGACTTGGCCTCGAATTTGTTTTCTCTCTCTCTCTCTCTCTCTCTCTCTCTCTCTCTCTCTCTCTCTCTCTCTCTCTCTCTTC